>JARFOD010106402.1:0-15918 GCA_031763545.1 Mopalia muscosa
TTCAACTTGTTTCTCGGCGACGTCACGCTTTCTCCTGCTTCCTTGTGCTGTATTGTAAGCACATAGCTGTAATAAAACAAATAATATTAATAAGAATTATACTGGTTTCATTAATAACACCTTTTTCAGATTCAAGGGTCATATAAAAATTTACTTGGCAAATGACAAAAAAAACTTCGACTCATATTTATAAACGAAATCTGTTTAAATCGAAGAAAAATCAAACGCTTCCTTCCTAAATTAAACTGAAACGACGTGCAACCTGTTTAAATTAAACAGACACGAAACCGTGAACACCTTTATATGTATAGAAAAAGTGATCGCAAACAGTTGTAGGATTTAAAGTTCAGATCTAAAATGAAAAGGTTAATCCGGCTGAGAATACGTTATTTTAAAAACACATTTTTAAAACAAACAACTTTCGATATTTCTTTAAATAGAAATTGTTCATACTTATATCCTGCTATTCATTTATATGCCTAAACTGTTACATATAATACTAACATCTTTGCACTGTAAATCGCCAGGAGTGTAACAAAAGTTCACATAGCACCGGTAAAACATGTAGTCCTGATCTCGCAATATGAAGGCAAGGAATGGATCTGTTTGTAAGACGTCATTGCCTTGTGTTGGTGTAAACTTGGTGATATAGTCGGTTACAGCACACCTGAAAATTAAATCGAATAATCATCATAACAATAGATATTAAGTAGTTTTTATTTTATTTTCGTGCCGTGACTCTTTAGGGCGACACTAATTGATTACGTGTCTTTTTTCGAATCTGCTTCCATCAGGGACAATACTCAAATTTAAAAACGTGGACTGCAAGAAAAGTATATACATGAATAAAAGATATATTATTGCGATGTAACTTATAATGCAGCGTTCTAAAGACGACCTGGTCATTCATTATTCTAGCTATATACATGTTTATTCTTGCTTTAATTCGCGTGGGTTGTTAATTTGCCGAGGTATGGAAATTGGAAGTAAAGCTCTCAACTACTTACTCTTTGGAAAAATTCATATTGACTCAATATTTCGGTTAATTGTCAAACCATCACCCTGATGATGGTTTGACAATAAACCGAAATATTGAGTTAATGTGAATTTTTCGTCCTTCTTTGGTGTAGTCACCTTAATTTATCATGTTAAGCTTGTCACTAGAAATTCTAATGCTTACCCTTTGGGGTTGACAAAATCAAGTGTAATAGCCCCATCACAGAGAGCGGTGTCACAGACGGAACAGCTGTGGGCATATAATCCAGTGGCGTCTGTAATCAATAAAACATGACTATTGTTATAAACCTTTCTTGTAGATATAATGTTTAAGAAAACAGAAAACACTAGTTCAAACACTTTTTAATGCAAGTTTCTCATCAGTAACACATATGTTTTATCTAAGCTTTGGCGTATTCATTAAGTCAGTTCTGAATCTTTGAGCCGTCACAGTGAATGCTATTAGTGATGGTCAATGCTATAGCACATGATGTAAAAATGTAGATGAAGTAAGAACTTACAGGATGAGCCGTTGTTAACATGCCTCAACATCAGGGTAATCGAATCTCCGACATTTACATTGTTGGCCGATACTGGGTCGGATGAAGCGGATATGATCATATCAACAGTCTCTTCTAACTGTGCGGGAATTTCGTCGACTGTCCTATGAACAGAACCCGAATTGATAGAAGATTTGTGACAAAATAACAGACATTCGTCAAAAGTAAGATTTAATAGAAGAGTGAAAAACAGTTAAAAGTCATAATTGTTTGATAGTTACAAAAATAAAACAGAAGATGGCATAATTAACGTAATGGCCACTTGTATTACTGGATGCGGAACAATGTTTCTATACATCATATCAATGCACACTTCAATGGCTCAAAGTTAATCAATTCTTTCAGCACAAACAGTTTTTTTTAAGTATATATGTATTAATCTCCATAAGCAATGCTGTTTACTGTCAATTTAACTGTGCGTTATACTATTATGGGTATAGGATAGTCCTCTTTTGAGGCTAGATTTTTTTCTCCAAATTAAAGTGATTGAAAGATAACCTACCCGGTGGCGTTAATTCTTCCTGTACCTACGCTGATATCATCCAGCTCAGACACGTTACAGGAAGCAGTGTATAAAACATCGTCAGGAAATATCACATTCTCCATAAATGGCGATGGGGATAAAGTACTGTTTGATTTCACCATCACCTGTACTGATAGAACTTCGCCCTGAAAACAAAATGGTTGATGAATTTCTAAGGGCTAAAGGCTAAGACGAAGGAATTTGCCATATATATTGTGCTATCGACAAGGGGACTAGACACGCTTATATTATATAAAGGAAATGGATTGCTGTTCTGTTTTTCTCCATGGCTGTTTGTTTTGATACTGATATTTGAGGTATTTATACGCTATTAAATGCCGCAAAGGACAATAAAAACGTTAACCCAGTACCATTTCCTCGCAATTGTTGCTTCAATTTGGGATGAGCATACTATATATTAATACTAATCCTAGTGTCCATTAACGTATTGTTTCTTTTTTTCTTCGTCTATGTAACTGGTGTATAAACCATAGCCCCACGTTAAGCATACATCGAATAAATACATAGCATTATTAAGTACATTATTTATAGAGCTCTTGATAAAGGATAATGTGTTATCATACCCCGGTAATTTCAGCCTTCATTCCTTGGCTGTTTGGTGCGAGATTGGTGATGAAATCAGTACCATTTGTCAGGGCCATAACACTAAACATACGAGGGTCGGCGGCTGTTCCGAGTCCGGTGATGTCGCCGGAAGTCAAGCTGAATGTAGACTGGGTGTTGTCCGTTGGGTCAGTCTGGTTAACCAGATAGATGGCACCAATAAAATCAGTGCCCTCGTCCAGGAAAAAGGTCAAGGTTAAATTGTCAGCCAGAGCACATCCCACAGAAGCTGAAATAAAAGAAAACGGAAGTGATTTTTTAAGCTTTATATCAACAAAACGGTCTTTTAATTAACAGCTCGAAATCATGGCTGAATTTGTGAAGTTTCCACAACAGTACACATACAAGTAAGCACCAGCTTTAAACAAATGTTATTAAAAAAAACAACTAAACGATAGCGATTGTTGTATTATACCATCAGTTAAATAGATCAACTTCAGCCTAACAGCTAACCTGGAATTTAAACTACACATAATAGCATAATGCCGGCACTCACTACTTCGCGGCCTGTTCTGGGCTCTGATGGCACTGTGTTTGATTCTCACACCATGTGACATGGCTCTTAACCCACCTAATTTAGCGAACTGGAATATGTCTCTGGAAGTGATTTCCAACTTAACAGAGAAAACTGTTTCTGGAAGCTTTCTACACAACACAAGACACAAGTCTAACCACCATGATACGTTTGGGATGGCTTTGTCTCGGGCGCTCTGATATACCCGAACTCCAATAACTTAGATCTGAAATTAACTAAGGGTGCCATGTTTAAGGTCAATCAATACGTGGGTTTCCAGTTATGACGTTACGACAACAGAGTGACATCCTTTTGCTAAGGAACGTTATCGGTTTACGGCAAGCGAGGGCCTATCCACGATTTTTAACATGGGCGGTATAGAGAATATTGCAAATTAATACGTAAACATTCATAAATCTATATGAATTTCCGTTTCCCATAGTTTAAAGTATAACTTTTTTGCAAAAGTTACATTTTTTAAGCTATATTTTCCTGAAATTAAACAACCTGCAATATTAAAGTATAGACAGACTGCCCTGCAGTGCCTTAAAGTGACAACGTCATTTCGCAAAGGGACGTCACTCTGTTGTCGTAACGTCATAATTCAAAACCTATGTATTGGAGTTGCTTGTAGAACATACCTGACTGAGTTAGAGACGAGTGGAATGACTGTGTAAGCATAGACATTACTGGCATCTGCAATTAAATAACATTGTACCAAATGGAAAAGGCAAATAAAAGTAACTGGAATCCACAAGATCACTTGTTATGTGAAGAGAATAATACATCCAGAACCACTTTCACAAACTATTGGACGACATTAAAATCTCATACGATATTTTTGAACTGTCGAAATTGTTTTGTACGATATTTTTTGTATCGTACGATATTTTGTGAAAGTGGTCGCTGAACCATACATGAGTGTCTCCGTGTGCTTAATGGTGGTATACGTGAATGTAAAAACATCTCGACTTCTATCCGCACTAAATGAAGATTAATTTTCAAACCGGGCAATTTACTCCGCACCTTAAGGCTGTATTTAATTTATCAAATAATTAACTAATTGTAAGTTGGAATAACATGGACACAAAATGTTTTATTTTTTTTAGTGATAAAATTTTCAAGTTGTTGTAAATATATGTCAACTTAATTACTTTACATTGATTGGTTATCCTTGGGTTGGAAAAAGTGATTCATTTCTTTAGAGGAAAGTGTAAAAACACAATATATTCCGTACATTGAAAATATTCATTTCATATGCTGAACATGGGTTCCCTTCCATAACTTGTATCTTTTCATTATAATAATAATAATAATAATAATAATAATAATAATAATAATAATAATAATAATAATAAATAATAATAATAGTAATTATACTTTTTTCGGACAAAATGTAATATACAATAATGTGAAAGGGCCATGGCCATACATAAGTAAGTCAATATAAGTATTATAGTAAAATACTTAATTTGATGTTTTGACCACATATTCAAATATGGTTATACGGATATATAGGTTTATTTAGAAACTTGTCTCTTCGATTTTAATTGATCTACATCCCAGTGCCAGTGTGATTACTTTTAGAAATATATATGTATATTTTTTTTCTACACTGGTACAGGGATGTCGATTCGTGAAAACCGGTGAATCTTCTTATGTTCTAGATAAGCTCCCAAGAGACAAGTTTATAACGAGATCTAAATCTCGAGTTGTATTCTCACTGTGGCATAACATACGAATGACCAAATGTTTATAAGTCGGAACGGGGAAACTTGCGGTGTTTTGCGAAATCGGCCCCATTGCTTTTGGGCATGATATGCCTTGAAATAGACTAATGAGTTCCGGGTTGAACTGACATCGCAGTATCTTAATACGATAAAAATTGCTTCAGGAACGCTTCAATTTGACCAATTCTCTAAGGAGCTATACAACATTATAAAGCATAGTATGGTCTTCTAAAGATATTCATGATGGATGCGAATCTTCTCCGGGACATTCAAAACAAGTAACATTTTATAAGCTGGATTGATTGACTTGTATTTTACGCGGTGTTAAAGGAAATTTCACTCAGGTGACGGTGGTGTATTCCATGGTACTGCTGCATATTCCTTCAATGCGTAGTAAAAAACAGAATTGCCACTTTTCAAACAAGGTACCATTAGCCAAAGGGACATTTTTTAAAATAATAATAAATAAAATAACAAATAAAAAACTTACGGAGCAACAAGAGGCAAGAGTCGCTATAACAAGAAGTCGATCCATTTTTCTGGAAATAACAAAAAAAGAAATTACATCTTAATGGTGAACTCTCTTTGCAAATAAAATATAACCAACATTAAAAGATAAAGAAATAACAAAGTCTGTTTTCTTTAAAGATTCGGTGGACAATGATTATATTATAACCGTTGATGATTGGAGCTATAAACATGGTTGTATTGAGTAATGCTTAATCTGACTGACTTAAACAAAGTGATTTTTAAGGTCAATACAATAGGGTGAAAATCTTAAAACTGTATAACTCTCGATAAATTATTTTCATAAGCTACACAATTTTGAAGCAATACCACGGGCCCTGTTGACTGAACAAAATTAAATGTTTAAAAAAAGAAAAGAAATGAACTTACGTGTTTTGTGTTGAACCTCGCTCTGATGTTTGGACTACTGTTTGCCGATGAAGTCTTATATAGTTGTCTACTGACTTCTGTATAACATGTACCTATCCCCTCACAGCGGCACGTCGTTTAAAACTTGTTTAATCATATTACCTCCTACCCCTAAAATAAAATATCCCTCTTTCACCTGTTGACCTAATGAGTTACATAATAAACCCCACCCCTCGTGCCTTAAACGTGCACCCATACGTGGAAACATGTCGCTCCACTTCCAGACATGATTGCGCAATCGAATTCTAATTGCTGTTGCTCCAAGGAACAGCTTGTTCGTTGGCTTAACTCCAAAGAATGACTGGTCTTGACGCGCCCGAAAGAATTGAATTTGTTGATATGCAACTATTACATAACGGTAGCAGTTAATCCATAAATGTTAGATATAAAAAATAAATAACTTCAAATCAGAATATATATATATATATATATCCGAACAATAAAAATGTAAAGAAACAACAAGTTTAGCTCTGTGTTGATGGGACTTTAACATTTTAACAAAACGCGTTTTAAAAATCTAACAGAAGATCAATTATTAACTCTCTAAAAGTTAGTTGATGGAGAATCTTACTTCATCAAGAGAAGTATGTGCAATGTAACATGACTGCGACACCTTCCAAAATCTATTTGTTAAACAACAAGCTTGTATATATCTGGTACTTGGATTATAACGGTATTTGCTCCTGTAATCAACGTACAATTCTAATGAAATCCATAAATTGTATTGAATTTATGCATATCCATATCTTGAACCAAAATGATATATAGTGAATATTCACAGTATTTCGTTATTTTGGAATAACACTTTCTTAGTTAGAACAGATTATTGCTCAAAACATTTCTCAGACTGTAATTAACCTGGCTGAGTTGTCTAGGTGGTCGGACTTTGCTGCTAAGGGTTTGGTGACTAAATTTGAGGGTCGTGGGTTCGATTCCCAGTCGAGTTTCAACCTGTAAAATTGTCTGAACTAGAATCTGTTCAAACTAAGATAACATTATTCCAAAACAATCAAATACTGATACATAAATTTATCCATAATATTCTATTTAATGGAATGACGTTAAACGCTTTTCCAATCGTAATGAACTTGTTTTTTTATTCTTTGTTAGTATTATTTTTTCCTATCGGTGTCTTCATCAAGCACAATCATACACAATGTAGTGTATTTTTTTTATTCAATTCTAAACTGACAAGTATCAGATAGTTTCAACTTGTCTAGTTTTTAATGGCATATTGTATACTACATTTCAGGAATTCTACAGGCCATTTCCCTTAGACTAAAGGAACAGCCTCTTAAACTTCCACACAAGAAGGTGTGTTACTTTGTCGTTCAATCATCCGCGAACTATCGATGTCTACTGCTGTTAAATCACCAAAATTGTGCAGTAGATACATACATATTGGATTAACCCAATGTGAACTTTGCTGGACTAACTGTGTTATTGTTTAGGTGATATAACAAGAACAGCATTTGTTGAAGTAACAAAGCATTAGGCCGCAATATATCCGGATAAAATGTCAAGCAAAAAAAGAGAGAATATAAATAATACAATAAAATCGTTGGTCGTCACATTTTTGTTCAATTTGGAAGAGTGATGATTACATAAGATAATTCTGTGGTTTCCAGAACAGCTTTGGTTCTCTCCTTTCTGGTAACTTCAATCAACCGTAACTCGCATCAGGTGTCCAATTGTCACTGCCTGGTTTGAGGCCAAAGACTTTGACACTATCCAGGAGCACTTGTCAACACGTTTGGTTCAATCTCATTGTAACAGCCCCTCTTCTGGAAGATCTGTCCTCTCCGCCACAACATGACACACTCTAAAAGTACTGATGATTCCCACGAAAGAATTGTTAAGTTCTTCCGACAAAAGAATAGCCGGATGGCAAAATTGTAACACAATACGATCCAAGTTTGTTTTGTCTTCCTAACTTATCCGAAAGAACATGACGTATTCTGCTTGTCATTATGCATTGCGTCATACTGTAAATCCACGCTGTTGTTCTATACTCTTACTAGTGTAGATGAATTATGTAAGACTGAACATGTAAGGCGATATAAATCATCAGGCCACGGAAATATTTCCGCTTTAATGTTGTTCGATAAAACCTGTTTCCGTGGATGCATTTAACACAAGTGTACTTGTACTAGACAAAGACAGCAATATACAGACAGTTAGACGAAAGGTCTAATTATCCCTAATCTATGATGGCGTGGTTTGCCGAAACCAAGCAATTATTAGCTAGATGATTGCCTGCTTGGTTACTTGTTTGCTTGTTTGCTTGCTTGCTTGCTAGATTGATCGATTGATTGATTGATTGATTGATTGATTGATTGATTGATTGATTGATTGATTGATTGATCGATGCTTGCTTGCCTGCTTGCTTGCTTGATTGATTAATCGATCGATTGATTGATTGATTGATTGATTGATTGATTGATTGATTGATTGATTGATTGGTTGATTGATTGATTGATTGACTTACTGACTGACTGATTGATTGACTGATTGATTGATTGAACATATAAACAGATGAGTTGTCCAAATTAAAGCCTATTTCTAAGTATGTATAGTTAATACTATTATTTTTATTGTCAACATATAATATACGTTTATATTTATAATAAATTTATTTATAAAGTTGACTCAGCATAATTCTATATAAAGCTGTATTGTAAGTGAAAAAAGTCCGTAGGCCTAAGAGATAGTCCCCTTCAACGTCCTAATAAAAAAACCTCAGACACTTCAAAATAAAAAATGATTAACTATAGGTAATCAGTTAATCACTTCCTTATAAAACCACACCTATATAACAATAAAATATTAACACTACCAAAAGAATAATACAATTTATAATAATATATTAATATATTGATTAAATCGGTTTATACCACTTTTTTGTCATGGTTATATATATATATATACTACCACTCCGGGGGATTATAAAAGGGCTAATCCTCCCCAGAAATTGGATTAGCCCAATTATTGTATGCCCACTTATGTTTATACTTCCCGCTTATATAGTCTACAACAGAGATAATCTCAGAAGATTTTAAAATGGCAAATCTTCAACACAAATTGGTTAAGTAACGTTATTTTAGGCCCCTTTATGTTTATACTTTCTACTCATATATGCTGCCACTGGGATTATAAAATGGCTATTCCTCGCCACAAATTGGATTAGCACAGTTGTTCTAGGCCCACTTGTGTTTATAGTCTCCACTTATGTATACATACTACCACTGAGATAATCTCAGGGGATTATGAAATGGCTAGTCATCCCACAAATTGGATTAGTACAAGTGTTGCAGGCTCTTCTGATTATTAATCTAAACGTTTTGAAATGGTAAATTTTGATACGATCAATTATTTACAAAGTTTATGAAGTCATAATTGGCTACAACAGTTGACAGCGGACATCCATTGGTATTTTCACAAAAAATATATAAATAATTGCAGACATCAGCAGAGAAAACAGCTTATAATAAATCATACTATTAAAGGTGTTCTGAAATGGAACGCTGTCTTAACTTCAAAGGCCTTAATCGATTTAAATATGTTCAGTAAACTCTAAGAAATAATGGTTCTTCAAGGGATCTTTAGAAAAGAGGACGGTTCTAAATGTAACCATTGCAACAAAAGCGGTTCTTTGATATGAGAAGATGGAGAGAAATACACAGAACAGTTACTGTGAGGGTTCCATACATAATCCAAAAAGATCCCACCATGCAGAGCCATGGCTGTCTACCTTTATGGGTTACACCAGAGCTATATTTTTCTAAGAGTGTAATCAATATTTGAATAAGTGTTAATAAGTAATATATCTCATTACATGGTAAATGTTAAAAATAAAGGTATTTTAAAATAAAATGTTACTTATCCTCCGTTTTTTGCACATTGCAATATTTACAAAGTCTTTTTTAAAACAGTTTTTAGTGCCTCACTTTTCGATTTACAATAAATAGGCTTGACATTTGACATGTTCACTTGGGAACTATAGTTGTTTGAGTTTAGATAAAACTGAACAGAATATAAATTGCATAAGTACCCATGTATTTTATTTTTGAATCAAACAAATTTCACACGAAGATGGGAAACACAAGGATTCGTCATTGTTTGTTTAAATTAAGATTTCGTTATCTACAGAATCAAATAGTCACGCATACCGAACGCATTGCTTCCTTAATTCATGTCTTATATATTTTTAGTTGAGGGTTGGTATGGAATTCTTGTTGCCCTGGTGCTTTCAGAGCTAAGGGGCAAACATATCCAGATAGGTGGATTTGAACACACAATTATTCAATTTTGACAGTTTCTACTTTTCTAATTATGACCAATGGCTTACGACCCAACTCCCTAAAACACAAATTATTTACAGCTTTTTTTCCTACACATCACATCATTTTAGAAAATGATAAATGTACTAGTAAGTTTTCAATATCTCTACCTCCTGCAGAGTATGAATATTCCGGTATGAATGGTTTAACTAAACTCACAAGTGAAAGAGCGACGAAAAATACTTGATGTGTTTTACCTTTTCAAAGACCGATACATTCCCACATTTATTTCCCTTATACGACCGTAACACACCGTAAGCATTTGATTTAAACCGGAAGCGAGATTACCTCCATGACTTACGTACATCCCGCTTGGTCATAAACCTAGTACCATTTTGAATGTGTAAATGTAGTGATATTCGCTAAAACGGCGTAAATTGTGGACTCGTAGCAAGACAAATTACAGCTGTATAAATACACCGAAACTATATGATGTCATTTAGAGGTGCATCAATCCAATTCCCTTTTTAAATATATATACTATTCACCCAAATCAAGCAAACACGCATATTATAAAAATATTAATAAGTTTAATCATATTTAAATGAATAAAATTGTTCCCAGTCTGCGTTAAAAAGCTAGATGGTACTTGATAGTTACAAAATGACCCGTAAGGAAATGGTTAAGAACAAATTGAAAACTATTGTGCCCAACAATTTACATTTTTTATCTTGTGATTTCCACCTATTACTAGTTAATAATCCCTATCGTCCGTCGTATAATAAAGGATGTTTCTATTGGTGTTTTTATCAAATTATGTAAGACGTCATTTGTATACACTCCCCATGTGTTCCTATTCCACTGTTTAAATTTCCTAATACCAAAAGTACCCTGTCCTACAAATACTTGACTAAACACTTCTTTGCGAAGTTTGTTTACTTTCTCTATGATATGTGCCATACTGCATTTTGATCTATATATGTTGAAATCTGTTTGGCCTAAACCCTATATTTTGGCATTGCTGTAAAGACTAAATGTTACCAAATGAGAAACAAACTGAGTTGGTCGGAGAGCTGCTAAATTCCTCCATCTAGTGAACGCTATACGCAAACTAATTCATGGCGCTTAAACCATAATATCACCAACACCAAAACCAATTCCGTAGATTACCCGAGTTGTGGTTGATGTATAGCGTGAATTGAAGGCCACTTTGACCAGCAAATGATTAAACTTATATTTATGGAAACGCCGACAAAACAAAAAGTGTTTATGTGTCCGGAGTTGCACTACAATATAACATGTGTAATATATTGAATATATTTCGGCCTTGTACAAACAATCTCTATCCAATGTCGATCACACTCGTGTTTGAATGTCCATGCACAAGTCTTTCGCTGGATTAGGTGTTGGAATCCTATATGCCAAAATGTTATTTTGTGGTTTAACGAGACAGTAAAGAGCTGCCGTTCATAAAAAAAAAAAAATGGGAAATCACACAAAAGTCTGATAGCTTCTGACTGCGACCCTCTTGATGTCGATTTTTGAGCGTGACAAAATATATTTATTCTAGTGCATAATTTTACAACATGGTACAATGATAAAACAGAAATATCAATCAATAATTTTGATATTTTTGTCTTTCGTAATATCACAGTTTTCTACATTATTCTTGGATAATCCAGACAATGGATTAGAGATTCGAACCTTAATCCCAATCCAACGCTCTTCTCAGCCTGCCTGTCAAGTTGAGGTAACGTTTAATTTAATGGTAACATAAAAGGCGTCGTAAAGTTACAAATATTTTTATTAAAAGATAAACAAATGGTTGTCATCACATTTGAGTGTTGATGGTCGGTACAGTAGTGATTACGTCAGAACGTCTGGTGGCTTCCTGGAGAGCTTTGGTTCTGTCGTTTATGTAAAGGTCAATCAACCGAAAGCACAATCCCACTATAATCCCTCTAAATACATTAGTCTCAACTACTTCCGTTATGATGTCTTTAATTCTGACACATTCTATCCGGAACAGTTATCAACACAATTCTCTTCGTGGTAACGCTCCCACTTGTTTGCACGGTCACCACAGGACCTATTTTAAACAAAAACAGCAAAACTGATCGTCGGAAGAACCGTTGACAAAAAGTAGTTACAGTAAGTTCCAAATTTGTTTGTCTATCTAACGTCTTCTAGGGTCTTGGTGGGCCCAAGGGTTGAATTTAAAGAAAAATATCAACAATTCAAAGCTCATGATAAGGGTGTTACGCAGCGTGTTAGTCGGCACGTACTAAATGTACACGCGAGTAATAATTTGGATCTAATTCTACCTCGAGCCTCTGTATCTCAGTAGATAGATTGTTGGGCCAGTTAATCAAAGGTCCCGTGGGTTCAAATCCCGGCGGAGGCAAGAACATTTTATCTCTCTTTATTTATTAAACTTATATATTCTTTGGAAAACTTGTAAATTCAATAAAATGACTAATTTCATTCGAAGAAAGATCCACGAATAACTTTAACACTTATTGCGACGTGAATAAAGGCCAACAGAAAAGATACAGTGCAGTTTTGTCCACCAAAAAACCTACGTTATCTGCTTAATTTATCATTAGTCATTGCATCCTATTCTACTCAAACTTATAAGTGTGAACGTTTTAAAGGTTTTGCTGGACCCCTTGGGTTCATAATGAACCAAATTTTTTTGATCTTTTGGATCTAAAAGTTAGGTATTCAACATATATGTTGGCGAAAAAAATAAATCGAAATTCTAATTACATCTGCAAAGAGTTAAATTGGAGCGTATAATTTTGTTTTCCCATGATAATATATTCAAGTCGCAAAACTGTATTTGCCTATTTCAGCCACTTCAGTTTTAAGCAGACATTTTCCAAGGCGTATTTATAGAAAACTAATACTGTTAGAAATTTCAAATTTGTATCAATATAAAGGGCAAAATACAATCTAGTAAAAGGAGTCTCTTTTTAGAAGTTCTTACTTGACTTTTTAAAAATGTTTTCTGAAAGTTGTATATTATATTTGTATAAGATTTTACAAGATCGGCTAGACAATAAAATCCACTGGGTTCGTTGTAATCAAAATTAAAAAAAAAAAAAAAAAAAAAAATGAGCAGTATTCAACTCGGTCAACTAATGTATTGAGTTGAAAAACGATGAAAAATGCAGTCAATTCTTTTCTGTTGACTATACCCATTTTGCAATATTTTAACAAATAATAATTGGATTTTGACCACATATGTAATTTTGAGTATTTCAGCTACTCAAACATATATACTGTTTATTGTTTATTTCACATCAATGCCAACAGGCAAATTTGTCCAATTACAGTGACGATAAGAATGAAGAAATGTAGAAAAGGTAACAACGTAAAAGTAAAAAGTAGTTTCGTAAAATAACTAGACTTATAAAAAAGACTGTACATAAATAAATGCGTAAAGGCTTATCACAGAGAAAACCTGAAATTGTTAGAATAAAATGTCTTTACATTTGCGTTTAAAACTTGTAACTGCTTCAAATATATCTAAAAGATCACAATACGCGTTGAAAGCAAACTGATTGTATTCTAATTAAAAGTCTGCCTGCCTTTGGACAGAAGAGTTTTCTTGCCCTTAGATTCATTGAAGGAGTGTGACAGCCTACGGGATTGTCCCCCTTGCCCTTAGATTCATTGAAGGAGTGTGACAGCCTACGGGATTGTCCCCCTTGCCCTTAGATTCATTGAAGGAGCATATAAAGATACTTTATTTACAACATAAGAACAATCAATGGAACACATTTATATAAAAATATAAACTCGCGATAAGTTTTTCGCTGATTTAAAAGTGTACACCTTCTAAACGGTTGGATAAAAATGATTGATGAGGTGACCAGTTTACTGCGAATTAAAGATACATACAATGATTTAATGGTTGATATATTAGTAAAAGCCTTACAGTTTCTCTTAATGAAACCAAGGATTCTAAAAGATTGTTTGATTATACTCTCCACGTGAGATCTGAAACTTAAATTACTAGAGAGTATGACACCCGAGTCTTTGACTTCATTTTCCTGAGTTCATGGACAACAGACAATTTTGTACTCATATTCTGTTTGTTTTCGCTTATATGTATACTGATAGTAAGTAAAGGTATACTATACTTTACTATGTTAAACTCCTCAGTGGTAGTCATAATATAAGTAAAGGTATATTTGCTGACATTTGCATCTAGTTGCCATGTTACACTCCAATCATACAATCTATTATCTTATAGCAGTTTACAATCATTAGAGTTAAAAATTGGCTTAAAAAAATTAGCGTCATAAAAAAAAGTAAACAATGAGAATTTGACAAAACCGATGGAAGATCATTTACATACAGTAAGAACAAAGAAGGTATCAAAATCGAACCTTGGGGACGCCATATATATATATATATGTATATATGGTAAAGATTTATATTCTTCTGCACAAGAGACTAAATACAACAGAAGTTCTGAAAATCTACCAAGGGTTCCATCAAAACCTTCATTACCGTCAGTGCCTTTTATATATGTGCAGTTGTATTTGGCCAAATCAGCAAGATCATAACGTTTAGTGGAAAGTTTAGTTTATGTCCGTCCTTCACTTGGCAAGAATTTGCTAAGTAGTCAGGCTTAATAATTGTCTGAAAATAACAGTGTGTTCGGCAACAAGATATATAACTTAAGAAAAGGAAGAACTAATGATTGTGTTTTTTCGTTCTAAAATCATTTTGAAAATTAAGTCAAGTGATACATTTACCGTAAAATGTGCAACAGATTCAGAGGAGCTATACCCCAAGAGGAATATGTTACATTGCATTGTTTTTCTTTTTGTTCAGAGTTGGATTTCAGTTTTTTTTATCAGAATTTCAACTAATAAATACATATGGGAGATAATTCAGGTTAACGAATTAGTTAACCATAGTTCTAATTCGTTCCCGAATCTTAATGTTATACTAGCAAAGATAATATGAAGCATTCTATGGTTTTTTTTTTCTTCAGGTCACAAAATGATGACTGCGAAAAATTTCTTGTGTTAGCACATAGGAGAATACATGTATATAAGGAATCATTATATATAATTGTAAACAGTTAAAAAATGTAACAATTATGGTGGCATGGTTTTCCTAGTTCAAGGGCTGTTCTACTCGGTCAACTAATTTATTGAGTCTTATCGTTATTGCACTTATATCCCGAATCATCCAGTACAATGTATCGATCTTAAATATCATTTAACGTTAAATCTTATCATTTTAGGCTTATAACAAGGTATTTATTACTATCCTTACATGTATCAAGTTTTAAATTTCCTTATAGATAAATATGGACGGAGTCAAATCTGATCATTTCACTTTTAGTTTATTTATTGGATTGGTAAGTCTTTATTAAACTTATATAGTAAGATATCATAGTATTGTCCTTTTACAGATAATTCCGTACAAGGTCCCAATAAAAAAAAAACATGTATCACTTTATATTCGATTATATGTTCTTAGAATAGCAAATATACCGGCATTCGATTGAGTGGATGCATTGTGGACACCTCTGCTGTATAGGGTGCAGGATCGCTTCCTGGCTTTCACAGCCTGCTAATAGCATCATTTCTTTGTGCTATTGGGATACAGTATTTGATGTTTATCGTTACTATATTTCAAAAGACACTAATGTAACCATAAAATACTTACAATTAGAATATGATGACGAAGTAGGAGCACTAGATATAAAAATCGATTAATAGATTGTATG
>JARFOD010106413.1:0-15914 GCA_031763545.1 Mopalia muscosa
TCAGAAGTTGTACATCCATAACAGTCGTCATGTCTTACTAATTCACCAGCTTCTAAATGCCACTCAAACAAGATATAATCATACTGACTGTACCCTATACATTGGTTCATATAGTAAAACTTTTCAGGTAAAGGGCTGCAGAGTTAGGCTTTAGACTCACACAAAATTCTATTGGTTGATCTGGTCACATGAGCATCGGTCCTATCACCTAAACTTTGCTCCGCCATTTTGCAAACCTGTATACTACATGTGACCAGATCAACCAATATAATTTTGTGTGAGTCTAGAGCCTAACTCTGTGGCCCTTTACCTGAAAAGCTTTGCGATATGAACCAACGTATAGGGTACAGTCAGTTTGGGCTACTGTAAGCCGATCGCTGGTTATACGAGCAACACTCAACCCTTCACAGCAAGAAGAAAAGCACAAATTGTCAAACAGAAAAATATATAAATAACAAAAATGTCAATTGTTTTTATTTATTCAGATGAAGTGAATGAGACAATGTTACGACTTAGTTATTCCTGGTGGGATATGCCCTACTCATATCAACTGGAGCAGACTGATTCTTATGAATCATTTATTGTGAGTACTTTGAGATCAAGTCACATTAAACAATACTCTGATACTATTTTGTCTTGTTTGAGAAATTGACTTATCTTAGAATAATGAAACTATGCAACAGCCATAGAGCTAGTAATTTTTCAGAATCTGATGCATTATTATGAGGCCCTTATATTAGCAGAATGTTTGTTTGATTAGGGTTTAACGTCATACTCAATGGTATTTATTTTGCTCAATTGGTGAAGGAAGACACCATTGGCAAAAAACAAAAACAAGACTAGACGAATACAGGACAATAACAGAATTCGCAATACAGACACCCCAAACAGATTGCCTTCCTGTTCCCCGTTAGTTCTCTGAGCACCATGGCAACATGAAGCTCCACTCCACTATATTAGCAGAATGAGGCCCCCATGAATCAAATCTGTACGCCTCAGAATGAGGCACCAATTGCCAACAGTAATTGCTGGCCATGCACCTACACCACTTTCCACAGGTTTCGATTTACAGTATGATTTCAGAAGGCTTATCCTACAGTTATTATCAAAGCTATAAAATAATCCATTTCTCAAAGTCTTCACAGAAGCACAATAATACAACTATTTTTTTTGTCTAGCATTCAGCAATCTTGCAAGGTTTTTTTTTCCAAAATTTAAATCAGAATAAAGAATAGTATAACTGCTTGTTCGTGAGCTTGGTGCTCTCTGTTGTGCACATGTACACATTCTGTGAGCGAATTCAAAAGTTTAACAAATATAGCCACGCATTTTGCATTTACTGGTTTTGGAAAAAATAATATTGGATTATATTTCAGAAAATGTTAATGTCTTTCAGAAAAATTTTATTCTGATTTTAGAATATATTTTTTTTAAATTCCTAAACAACGGATTTGTTCTAACAGAAAATGGGCTTTAGGAATACACAAAATTGGATTCATGCTTCTTGAACAATGATATTTTACCTTTCAGAAAATGGGATTTGTGGTTGCGACTAATCTTGATATCTTGACGCGTCCTTGTAAGGTTTATGAAAAGCGTGAGTACGCATATTATGACTCTGAAGGTAAAAAATAATTAATATTTAAAGGTTACAGATGTTTTAGATATTTTAGTACTTACCACATTGGACGGGAAAGAAGGCACAATTCTTTGCAAATCGACCTCTTTGAACAGGTCAAAGAACAAGATTATAAATGTAATTGTAAGTATATGCATACATCTGAATGACAAGATATACCCAGGGCTACTTTGGGTCAAGATAAAGTTTATGTCGACTTGCCAAGAAACACACCCTGATTCATAGTCATTTACTTTGCTAATAACTGAGCAAGACCAAATGTTTTGTTTGAATTGTCTCTTCTTTGCGGTCCAATGTAATGGTTTATGATACTTTTTTCAATAATTTATCAATTAAAGAACTACTTGACAAATTATAGAAGAAGTTGTGTCAGTTTGAGCCCTATGCCCCATGAGTCAGAATCTGAGTCAGAGTGTCTTAGTAAAAACACCACATTGGGTAATTTAAAAAAAAGGTAATCAAAATCATCATCACAATCAAAAAATAAAAATGGACATTTGTAAAAAACTTGGTTACGTAAGAACTTACCTGTATACGTAAGAACATACCTGTATGCTGTGGGCATGGTGTTTACATACTGAGTTATCTGAATCAGAGACTGAATCATTGGTGGCTTAAATGAAAGACCCCATTTTATTAAACACCTGCCATGTTTTCAGGTCGCCGCCTCAAAGGAAGGAAGATGGAAGGTTGGTTGTTATTGTAATGGGGAGATAAGCTTTTATATTAATCACACTGGCACAACAATGTCGATTAAAATTTAAAACCAATATAATGTTATATTCTCGAGACAAGTGTGTGAGTAGTTCTTAGTCTAGAGATGTATTGGGTAGCCTATGGACATCTGAAGAGTAGTTAATGCATTGGGTATAAACATGTATGACAAGTATATAGTATATACACCTGTTCCAAAATAGGTTTAAATAAACAAATAACCAAACTGTGGAAGGTTTTTTTTCCATATAGATGCACAATCTAGAAATTAAACCATAACTGAAAACACTGACATTTCTTGGTCATCTGTTGCTTAGGGAATTCTTTTCATCTTGTTTTCTAAAAAAGGTTTTTGTGATGGAGGTATAGATATTTTGGGTGCAAGATTGTGAAATCTCAGCATATAAAAGTACACTTAAGAAATAATGTTTCTCTGGTTTATCTTCAATTTTAAAACAGTTTGAGGTGAATGACTGTGTTAATTTCTATTTCTTAGTAATACCCTTTTGGAGTTTGGCTTACTTTAAACTTATAGGCCTATAGGCCTATGTATTCCTGTTTGTGCTTCATATTTGTCAATTATCTTTTATGCCATATAAAGTGTTATCCCCTTTTCTCAAGATCTCTTCAGCTCGGTTACCTATAACAACATTTCTCAAGGATTTTCTAAAGCATGGCATACTCCCTTGGGTTTAATTCATCGATAGCCATATGTCAGTGTATTCCAACAATAATTGACACTGGCACAACCATAAAATGTTAAGGGTTTTGCTAAAGTTAGAAAGTTATTCTTCCTCCAGTGTAAAGACAGCATAGCAACTCACAAAAGGAACTACCACTAGCCAGAGTGGAAACAATAGAAAATATTTATCATTTGGCAGATATATTGCACCAAAACAATAGAAATACTTATCATTTGGCAGATATTTTGCACCAAAACAATAGAAATACTTATCATTTAGGAGGTATTTTGCACCAAAACAATAGAAGAACTTATCATTTGGCAGGTATTTTGCACCAAAACAATAGAAGTACTTATCATTTGGCAGGTATTTTGCACCAAAACACTAGAAATACTTATCATTTGGCAGGTATTTTGCACCAAAACAATAGAAATACTTCTCATTTGGCAGCTATTTTGCACCAAAACATAGAAAATGTTGTAATCCACCTCACTTGTAAAAGTGTCTGAAAAAGAGACTGAAAATCCTTTTTTGAAATTAGAGCCAAGAATCCTGTGAGTTGCATAACACAGATTGGTAAATATTTATCCCTATCTGGTCATTGGGAAATCATGTCAATTAAAAAAAAAAGGAAAAAAAAAAAAATTCTGTCTGAAGGAAAAACCAAACATAAACTCTGAGAGAGGATAAAGTCCCTTATCTATCGGGTTTTAACTTCATGAAGCCAGGTAGAGGCCCCAAGAAAGACATTCCTTTCATATTCACCTGCGCATCACCCTGTTTGCTAGTCTCCTTGTACAGGAGAATCATGATATTGTACCTTACAGGTCTAAAACTCTCTCGCAAAGACTTATTAATGTTTACAAGAAATACAAAATTAGAAAGGTTCTCATAGATACTGACCTTGTATCAGGATACTACCAGATTAATTGCCAGAATGAAGTAAAGGATAGTAATTGTAAAGAGTGAGGAATTTTGTCAGTGTCCAGTTAAACTTTTAATGTTGAATGTCTTAGGACTACCTTTCAGGTGAAACTTTTTTTGTTTTGCTCTCTGTTACATAAGTTTATTTGTTGAGGTATTTAACAGGGCTCAAGTTTGTTGAACTGATTGTAGTCTTTGCCAGGTCAAGTTTTTTGTAAGTTATCAAATAATTGTTGATATTCCATACCTTTCAGGTACATGCTACATAATTTAATTTTCATAATAAGCAAAAATTAAATTCTTTTTATAAATTTTTTTTCCAATCTACATAATTGCTTTTGTATTTGTTTTTCTGCAAATTGATTTTTTGTAATCATAATAAAATAATTAAAAGATTTTGGCTAGATTCTTTATTCATTAACACAATTTTGTTTCTTAATTTAAAATTGGTATTTGTTCTTTTTATGAGGAATATTTAATTCAGGCACACCCCCTGGCTAAAGGTTGCATATCTCTGTTGATATGGTTTCTGTAGGGTTAGCACTGCGGGAACAATATTTTTTTCAATGTAGCAAAAACAAAAACCCCAAAACTGGGACCACCTTTGCAGAATGTCATGCCGACAAAGAAATATATGACAATGTTTAAATGTCAGTCAGTATGATTCTTTGTGGTGAACCCTGGAGCTCTTATGATTATACAGTTATTTTTAAATTACATTACATTCAAATTATATCTATAATATATCATGTCCTTTAGTATAGGTGAATAAATCAGTCAATTAAAACAATAAATGTTATGGATGTGTTAGTGTGATTGTACATTGTTGGAGTACACTACCGTCATGTCAGTGGTGTCAAACATCTTTCAAACACCCTTACAACCAACCGACCAATCAAATTGCTGTTATCAATTTAATGCCTGTAGCTGGACATCTTGTTGATGTTCTCAGAACCCATTCATTTTTCTATCTTAATCATTCTATTTTTTTCCTATAATTGAATATCTGTGTGTGTAACATATTTGTCACAGGTGTTCTACACCATGATCAATGTCATCAATTGTTGTTTATAGGGTTATCTCCCCATTCCTAATTTTGATACTAATGTTATAGATTCCAACAAAAATCAGCTTAAATGACAAAATACAGGCATATTGCTTGTTTGGCATATGCAGTTCTATGGATAAATGAATAAGAACTATAGAACAGTGACCAGTGGCCTGTCTTACAATGCATGTGTAGCCTACATTGGATGTAATTGCCATGGTGTCTAGTGCTAAAAGCATAGCCTTGTCTTGGTAATTACTTCCAATGTTATATAGGCATGCTTCATAAGACAGGCACCAGCTGCTCAAAAGCTGATAAGCCACAAACACCAGATTAAATTGCAAATACTGGGTAACAGACAGACCTTCAACGTGGTGTGATGTCATCTAATAGCGAATTAAATTCAAGAAGCTGGCCCCAGGACTATTTAAACTTACAAATTTCAAATTTAAAGGCATATTTTGCATGCCTAAAGGAGAAGCTGTATTGAAAGTAGCTGTGTACAATTTCAATGTACTGAGTTATCTCCCATCTCATATAAAAGTAAAAGTTTTTAAAACTGCTGTTTTAATATTTTTCTTACATATTAATTTGTAAATTGAAGATGCTTCTATGGTATTATTTTAAATTAAACTGAGAGCTGATCTGAGTGTAGCGATCATCAAATCCAATAGGATATGGAATCTAATACAATGAATCATCCTAATGATAGCAGGTAGGGTGGGGTCCATTAATTCTGCTTAAAATGGTGATTTGCCAATAATCCGATATATTTAAAGCCAAAGAGCAATGTTAATAATATATTCAATCGAAAACTAAAATGTAAATATTTGTATGCGGAGTTTAAAATAAGTTCTGTCACAATCATAGATGTTAAAAAATAACTTTAAATTATAGGGATGGCATTTTTTGTCCTTCTGGGGCCAGTTGTTCAAAGCCCTATTAATTTTAATCCTAGATTAGATGAAGCCACTCCATGTTGAAGGCCTATCTCTAATCCTAGATTAGTGATTTAATCTGCTATTAGCGACTAATCTAGGTTTTGAGCAACCGGCCCCTGATGTGGTGCAACTATTTGATTAGCCCATCTACTGACTACAACACATACAACCGTGAAATATGAAACAGGGACTGTCTGTTTGGGCTCTGTATAACCCGTTACACGATGCGATTAGTAATACATCAGATGGCTTCTATACCACTAGAAGTCTTCCTGTCTAAATATAGTTTTGGCTAGACAGAGCTCCCTAAATATAAATACAGAGAATATAGTATTAACATGCAGAGGTTTGAACGTGGACCTAAGCTTTAACACATACTTAGCTACAGAGGGAGAAAAACAACAAGTAAACGAAACCTGAGATCATATATATATATATTTTACCAAACTGATTATATTATGATGGATTATGGTTTTACGCCGTACCTATATGACGGTCGTGTATAATTCACATTAGCACAACCATTAAATGTGATAAAGTTGAAAGTTAATCTTCCTTCAATCATAACTTGATACAGAATTGCTACTCTTCAAACAAACTGCCCTTAGCCGACGGTCGATTATATTATGGGATATTGAATGGTTATTAAGAAAACAGCAAGGCACTAAAACACGTTATTGTAAAATAAATAATATTTCTGTAAATCTCTTTCTTACAGACTACTCTTTCTGTCATTTTTTTCCCAATTTCCCGATATATCAACTATAAATTAAGATTATATAATTGTAACATTCGGCTTGGTCATACAAAGATTGTTTTATTTTGTTTGACTGGGGTTTAACGTCGAAGTCAAGGATATTTCAAGGATATTTCGCTTATATAACGACGGATTGTCTAATTCACACTGTGTCTTCCCTAGTTACGGTGCAAACGTAGAAGAAACCTCGTAAAAACCACCCACGCTATTGTCGGAGTCACATCGTGTGACTTACTCATATACCTGAGGGTAACTATAAACACCCCATTCAGAACAATCGTGATCGTAAAGCAATTATCTATATGTTTGCTGGAAACGAATTGGAATTACACATATATGCAGAAATGCTACCCAAGTCCAACAGAATATTAGTTCAAAAGATTTTAATCAAAAATATTCACGGCAATCTTAGTATATATCGAAAATTCGTGCTCTCGATTATGTCTGGCTGTATTTATTTATTTGTATATGAAAAAGGATTACATGGAGTACCCGAAGTTAACCATAATCTGTGCCGCTTATACTCCAATAACCCCGGCTAGAAGATGAATAAACCAACGTAAGGCCAGATTGTGTAATATTCACAACTAGTAAATTAATGGCTTACTGAACTGAACTAATATACATGTCCGAGTCCGAGATCGTTAAGATCAAACAACCTGCACCATTTGGTACATCCTATCCCAAACAAACATTACCAAACCAAGACAATTTATGCAAAACCCGTAATGAACCTAGCTGACTTCATATTTTATCCATGCTTTTAGCATATAGCCGTATTTTTAACACCCGTGGTCTTTTTTTTATGTTAACCTGGAAAATGTTGACATCCATGTATATACAAATCCAAACACACGCCTAATTGCTATAATTGGTCCAGGAGGGGACATTTACCGCTGAGGTTTTGATGGGTAATTCTGACCACCATGCATTCGTTTACGTTCAGGACACGGCCTGATGAATTTCTCAAATGGTCTCTATAATAACTGAGCTAGTGTTGTTTCAAATTACGGTGGAAAAATAGTAGAAAGACACATCAATCAGGACAAGATTAAGCTGCTACCACCATTCATCCGCTCCATCGTCAAAACTTTTAACTCGTTCGTATATCTTAAAACACTCAAAGCAATGATCTTCGCTAAACTGTTTGACCCCAGCGAAAATAATGAATGGTGATTTTAGGCTATCCTGTTGAAACGTTATATTGAATAACAAATTGCGCACGTTCTGACATGGCATGTGCCAGGCTCCCCAATAAAATACATTTGTAAAAATAGGTAATAGAACTGAATATACACGTTTATTTTCAAGCTGAATAATTCTGCTTTACTAATGGATGGTTGTTTGGATTATAAAACAAAAATACATGTTGGCCTTCTGATTAAAGTATTTTATATATTTCGATGAATAATAGTGCATCAGTGCATCGAGAAACCTCAGTGTTCCTCGGGGTTGCATCCGGAAGAATAGCCCTAGTTATGTCGAGAGGAATCTTTGGGGGTTTTAAGAACCAATATTCAAAGAAACTTTCTTCTGAATCCCGACACGCGACTAGGGTTCCATAGATAACATTCTACAAAAGGTCCAATATCAGATCCTATCAATGCAATACTAAAGTCTCAAGCGAAAACTCTCCAGAAATAGGTCAATATATTTTTTATGAATTTTATTTGGATAGCTACCGAAACACAGCAAACAAAGACTTTTAAATCTTTATGCTATTTTTTTTTTTTTTTTTAATTTGGCAGATTTCAGACGAAAGATTTATTAGATGGGATAAAAATAGTCGTGTCCTAAACATGATCTCTTTTCCTGGTTTTCTTCACAAGGTGTTAAAAATAGCTCAAGCTTGTTGTCAAGTTAGCACAAATTGACGAGGAAAAAGTAGGCACTATTATTATCTAAAGTATATTAACTGGCCACCTCGTGTAGAATACACATCCATCACGAAGTTATAAGACAGTATGCTATAAGTACAATTAAATACAGTCATTTAATTTATACAGTAATCAATACGCTACATAGCTCAGGTATATATGTCTTACATGCGCGCAAATTGACCAGTGATAATGTCAGTGGACAATGTGGTAACTTTTTGTAGGTAATAATAAAAAAGTAACGACCCGTCTTAGTATAATCACATAAATTGAGTAGTGTAATGACGGATAAATATACAAGTTATTAAAGGTATATATCCATGGAATCATAAATATTGTATCTGCTCTACTATAGCATTATAATCGTAAATGGCAATACACTTTCTTGCACAGATTATCATCAACTGATTTCGGTATCAATTAATGAAACAATGCTGACTCAAACTATCTTTAATTCTTTTAAGGGATATATATTTTTTATAAATATTTAAATTATTTACTTATTGCTAAAAAAAACTGCTTTACTTTTCTGAATTAGCGGCATAAACTAATTATAGTGTACTTTCACAAAGACGCTATAGTGCAATTGTTTCTTTTGTTGTACGTTTTAAAACGCCATACAGTCAGCCAATATACAGAGATGAGTAACTCGACTTATCCATCCAATTAAGCAATACAGACAGGCTGAATTATCCTAATGAAGTGATATTTTCGGATGACCTGTCGCATTTGAAGGTAGGACTGATACCTATATTATCATATCCAGTGCAGCGAAGAATTTATACCCTGAATATCAACTGTACAATATATCAAACGTCAAGAAACCAAAATAGAATTGTACATAGTCATAAAGGCAGCCGGGAATTTTTAAAGCTAAACATATATATTCTCTCATCGAATCAGAAAAGTGACTGTTCCTTTTCATCATTTAACCGTGAATGTAGACTGTTTGTGTTTTAGCTGGCTAAAAAAAAAAATTAAGATGCCACATAAATGTGACTGTTAAAGGATTTTCTTAATATTCTTTAATTTTTAATTCTCAATATTATATGTGTTTACACCTGGAACAGACCACCATTGATTTTGTGAATATTATCTGTATGTAACGTATTTAGAACCGTTGCTCATTATTCAGATAAGCAGCCCAAATTTAAGTTGTATAAACAGGAAAATGACTCTAAATCTCTATGAAATAGCACAAAACAACTTTCACAAAGTCCCTCTTGTAGGGCATTGTGCATTTAACTTAAATTAGAACAGAAATAAAACATTAGAAATCACTTACGTAGCTCGGCAGGAATGGCGTTACATAATGTGTAGTTTTGTTTGTTTGTGGGCTGTAAACCTTTAATGGGCCCGTCAACGTAACTGCTGGACTGTAACTGGCGAGCAGCAGGAGAAGGTTCCGTCTGCCTGACAAAGTTTGTATCAACTATTAAAGGCGGTTTCAGACTCTCAGATTTATCCCCAATAAAGTTGCTCCCCATCACAGACAGTGTATCTGGACTCTCTGGGGTATGGGTCACATTGTTTGACGACCCGAACCTTGACGCCCCTTTTATAATACTTGCAATTCTTGAACCATATATCTCGTTGGTCAAATTCATCTTAAATGCTGCAATGGAAGGAATATTCTGTTTCTTTAAATCTTCAACGAGCTTATCGACAATGGCTATTTGTCTGGTCAGTTCTTCGTTCTTGGCAATCCTACCCCTTTCTTGTCGGAGTCTCAGGCGCTTTTGTCGACGTAAAGCAGCACTTTCGCCAGGTTTCGTGAAATGGACCACTTGCATTTGTCCCCCATCGATTACAGTTTTACGTGGTGGCGTTGACTTAAATTCGTTAATTTCTTTCATAATGTTCCTATTTTCTTTGCTTAAGCGAACTATTATGTCACGGTACCTCATGATTTTAACGTCACGGGTAGTATGCACGACGCTTTTCTGCTTCGGCTGTTTAAGCTGATACTTGGATGCAATCATTAAATGCCAGACGAGTATTATGCAGAGGATAGGGATATATCTCGTTACAATCGTCCTCCAATTCAGTATGCGCGAAATTCGCCAGCACTGGCCTGATAAATTAGAACCTTTGCCCCAAAATAAGGGGTTCTTCTTTCTCTCTACGATTTTATTAATCTTCTTTTCCGTCCATTTGATAAAAGCCATTGCTGAAACTACAACCTTCTCAAAATAGTATCTTCCGCTGAAACAATTTTTTCACCACTGGCAACCTTTTTCTACAAACCATGTGTCTCCATGAACTGTACTAAAGTCGCATCTCCATGAATTGTACTAAATTCATATATCCATGAGCTTGCGATTCCGAGAGGTAATAACAGAATAATACCAGTCAATATATATATATACTAATGTCAATAGCCCACATATATGGTTTGTATGTTGCGCATGACATTAGCGTAGATAAACACACATGTCTGAATAAATACACATTGCCATATTTATATTATCTATAGCTAATCGGATAAAGTTGTATTGATTATGGTGAAATGTTTTATAAAATGATGGATGAACAAATTCTATCGGAATGTAGCGAATTGTTATCACATCAAACATTGATATGGAACTTATTCCATCCTTCGAAGCAGAGGGAAATGTTTGTCAAAGCCATTGGTGATTTTTTCTTCATTTGCCCTGCATAGTGAGTGTATTTCTTACCGAAATGTTTGCGGACAAATAAACAACCAGCTATATCACTCCTTCCAACCCATTACAACGCACAGAAATCCAACGGCAACTATACTTGTCTCAGCGAACACATGTTTTCTGAAGCCAAAATCCAGTATTCCTCTATTCGGTCTAGGAATTTTGACGAATGTAAGAGACAATCGGCACATTGGCTAACACGAGGATGCCATTCCCTTGTACTGGACGAGTGTCTATTTTCTAACATATGCTATATATTTTCCGTTTTCTCTCTCTCTCTCTGCAAGCAATATTATAAACTTGTAACACCCTCAGCGTACCTTAATATAGTTCCTTTAAGAGTATACACACTGAAATCAGGCTAAACAGACACATGCAGTAGTTAGTTATACAGCGGTGTTGTAGATGTCGACTGCATTATAATTGGCCGAGAGATCAGCGACTGCCTCGTGATGTGTAGACCATGAACAATTTGGCTGTGATGACACTCCCATGGCAGTTAAAACAATATAACGACGAGTAGGTATATATAAATAGGTATATATATCTAGGCAGAGGTCATAACCTCTAATATTAATCCATGTGGTATATTTCCCAAATATAATCAGCTTCCATTTAATCGGGCCTATACCTCAATTCCCATGTTACAATGGACCAGTACGGAGTTCGCATCTAATTGTAATCTGTAAGGTCCCAATTCCGAAAGTTACAATATGCTGTATAAACAAAAATGATCAGATAGACTGAACTAACAACGATTATACAACGAATTTGATTTAAGTTAACAGTTAACTTAATGAAATTAAAACTTTATACCTATAGCTGACCCATATATTTTTTTTCTATTTAATATTATATTTCTATTAACATTAAATCGTTTTTGTCTATTGTTAATGTAATATTTAATGACAGTTTTCCAGTTATTTTTTATATATACCGGTATATCATGAAATAACATGTGCCCTCCATGATGATTCATAAATAATTATTTTAAATTGAACATGCTCGATCAATACGTTAGCTACTGGTATATTAAAGCTATACAAGGACACTATTTCCTATATGGATATAATAAATAGGTATATAACACGCAAAGTCTCGTGCTCGAGCCATATGTACAAAATCATGCTGTCTTTAGATTATCTCAAAAGTGGGAAGGGCATTTTATCACTCTTACTATACTTTTCGACTATATGTTATCATCTGACTATAACTCCCAGATATATATTGCTTAACAGTATAGGGTGACGCCTTTGCGAATCATTACAAACATGCATGACCTCGTGAAATTTACACGTGATGAAGCCAATTTGTTAATTAATGACTATTTTTTTGATTTGCAGAACGTGGTGGCTTCTTTCACAAAAGACACCGGGCCTCAACATTGGCGCACTGTTAAGTATAAGCGATTGTGACAAACGTTGTGTTAGCCTTACAGCTGGCCTTGTGTTTTAATCTCGAGACCACATGTTAAAGAAATTAATTAGATAAAGAGTAATTTAGCACGAGCTGTGATCGCTAATGTTCGTTCGAAATTCACCCATACACACAACAAGCGAGTCCATGCTAAGCCCTCCCATATGTATCCTGCAGTCTATAGCCCAGTTTATTTATATAAATAATACACATGTTAGTTTATTTGCTGTGATGTTGAATTCACTGTCGTTTATCATTAAACTCTTATATGGGTGTAACGTCTACATCATTCTTCAAGCGGAAAACAGATATTATGGTATAATTTATGAAATTTAGGAATCTCCGCAGGTAGGTCAACGAATACTGTTTAGAATGGGTTATCCCCTGGTGCACTGGTGCATACTTTCATATAAAGCTGAAAGTGAGCGCTCCGTCCCCAAGCGAAACAACAAACAACCGCTTAGCACATATTAGCCTGGTACTAAAAACAGGATGTCACCTGAAAACAAACTAAACTCAAAGTTTAGTTTGTTACTCAAAGAGCGATTTTGATATGTATATACAACAGATTAACATTGCCCTTGGATCCCCAAGCTTGTGTATACGCCGTGCTGTTACAGATGATGCCTTCCAATACATCAATCAGCCAAGGGACACTGGTGATCGACCGTGTTTTCGAACAATGACGTCGGTCCCGCCTGTTAAGTTAGCTAATTAACGGCTATGCTTACTCGAATGCAAGTCCAAAACAGAAGTTTGTCTTTGAAAATATGTAATAAAAATAATACGTTTAGGTCGAAAAACAGTTGTCTTTCCCGTTAAGACATCGCGGAAGATTGTTCGCAGTATATTGTATAGGGCTTCAATTCATAGCCGCTGATTAAGACAGAATGTACTGGTTGAGATATTTCAGATTTTCATCTGCATGCTTTTGGCTTTCAGACAATACAGAATGTCCTTCTCCTAAATTAAATTTATGTTTCATAGTTATATTAGAATTCGCTTAGTTTGTTTATGTCTGTTGATAGTGTGCACACACAGGGCCGTATTTAATCTTCCGATGAAAAAAATGTGTATGATTTTGGTGCATTTTATCAAAGTCGAGCTACACGATTTATTCTACGCTGCACAGTTGCCTGGTTTTACAACTGACGTCATTGGCAAGGGACTTTTTTAATTGACCATTACTCATACTGAAGATAGTTTGAATTGACCTATTGATCATACTGAAGTGTACTATTGTTTGTTGTTTATCTTAACATTTTGATTGATGCGCTTCTACTTCAATTTCCGATCTCTGTTAAATTTGGAATCATGTGATGTTGTGTGACGTTTCTCCCTCCCAGCTCAATTTTTGGGGAACTGTAACATCAACAGAAATATCTCCACTATATACGAGCGACTTATTTACCAGGCCCCTTCTACCGATGATACACTGAAGCGCTAGCAATTGTCTGGGTCGTACCTAATGTCCCATCCCCTCCTCCCGATGATACACTGAAGCGCTATCGACTGTCTGTGTTGTCCCACTCCCTTCCCCCCTGACGATACACTGAAGCGCCATCGGTTGTTTGGGTCGTACACAATGGCCCATCCCAGTCTCCCGATGATACACTGAAGCACTACCGATTGTCTGGGTCGTCCCACTCCCTTCCCCGGCGATACACTGAAGCGCTATCGATTGTTTGGGACATACACAATGGCCCATCCCATTCTCCCGGTGATACACTGAAGCGCTACCCATTGTCATCCCATTCTCCCGATGATACACTGTCTTGGTCGTTTTTATCATTTGCATTATGATTGTCAAATCCTCTGACTATTTACTGTTTGTGAAAAACACATCTACACCCACAGATAACATGATAGGTAAAACAAAATATTTCATAAGAATCGTCAGGCTATAATTTCAAGTTTTGAGAGGAGAATATTTAAACAGTTGATTTGACGAACCAGTACAGCCCATTTAAGCAAATGCCAACATTGATTTTTAATTTAGCCGACCTGGCTAATCGTCAGACGAGTTAAATCGAAAATAAGAGTTTATGATATCAAAATCAGAAATGTCCACATTTAAATTCAAAAACAAAACCACACAGCTGTTAAGCTCAAACATTAAAACTCTTCATGTTTAACCAATCGTCAACGCTGTACAAATGTCAATAGAGGAATAAAATCACGTGATAGGCAATGTTTATTTGGTCGCCAGTTCAGGCCACATGGGCAGCTAAATCATAAACTGAAGACCTTAATGACACCGGCACACCGAGAACTGCTTTTGTCCATAATAAGACATTTTACTACAAAAATTTAATGCAACACGACATTTGAGATTCATTATAGAAAAACAGAATTTCGTGATACTTTCTGGAACATTCAAAACGAAAAAGTATTAGTAAATTCGAGTCATATATAGCCGATTATATTCATGAAAAAGATTGAACTCTCCACATTAAAGTCTGCAAGGTAGTCACTACATGTTCTTTTATTTCAGCGTTGAGGTTATATAATTGGGGTTGTAATTCCAAACAAATTCTGAGTAAACATGCGGCAGTATTTGTGGCAGTACCTGTCTAATACTATTAGCTGTCTGTATTGGTCAACAAAACGCCGATTTATAGCCATAGATCCAAATCACACCACAGAATATACGATTGATTGATTGATAACTAATTGACTGATATGTAGATCCACTGACTGAATGGTCGTACTGCCAACAGTAAATATTCTCAGCGATGTGACAGCGAATGACCCCAACTCACGAAATGCAGAGCAGTCTCTTCGTTCCTCCAGAGCGGACTTCATACTATCAGTCCAAATAGAGGGCAAACATAATGTGGTTTGTTTGTTTTATTGATTTTAAAACCTTTCTTAAAGATTATTTCCCCCACAAGACGCCATGCTAACACTAACTCCCCCTGGCAACAAACAAAACCATCACAGGTCAAATACAGGACACTCACAGGACAATATCGAATTCATGTTTCCCTTTAGCTCAGGGCAACAAACTATTATTGGATAGAGAGTCCAAATGCCTTTCTGATCACTTTCTCCCGCAGGAATGGACTAAATTTACAGTGTTCACTCATGAATAATTTTTGTGTCTTTTAGAAAGTGAAGATTAAAAGTATTTTCGTTATTTTGGAATAACACTTTCTCAGTTAGAACATACACCTGTTCAGAAAATTTTGTAGGTTGAAACCCTTCCGGGAATCGAACCCACGACCCTCAGAGTTAGGCACCGAATCG
>JARFOD010106423.1:0-15913 GCA_031763545.1 Mopalia muscosa
ACCATGTATTTAGCATTTGAACATAATACAATCGTATATAAAACTTACCTGCGAAAGTAGGCAGGACAACAGCTGAAACAGGAACAGGAATTGTATAACACTTTTCTTAAGAGTTCAGGCACAATATACGTCTATTTATTTTGTGACAGAATGACCGAGTTTTAACTAAATTCGTGAGAAATTATAGAAACTTTAAAGTTGTCTTTCTAAAAGACCGAAACTATCCAAACAAACAAAAAAAGCAACTTTTGTACAAACTTTATATCCCGAATTGCCTAGTATGCTGCCCAAAAAAGCTTATGGGATAAGCCAGAACTATAGTGTAGCCTAACCAAATTTTAGCCAGTAGGCCTACTGGGCACAGGTGTTGATTTTAAACACTTGGACAAAATTAAATAAAAATATGTGGGTTTTGACGGGACGATGTTCTGTTTTGTGTATCAATGTTCAATATATTTATATATAGGTATTGGTCGGAGCTGACAAACTGTGGACAGTGTAGTTTTAGAAAGTTATGTCCGGGCTGTGCAGATTGCCATGATTACTTCCGGGGTCATGTTATTTCATGGACGATTTTTCGAATACCCTAACATGAAAGGCCAACCATACTATTAAACTGGCTCTAGCAAGATAGTTAAATAGACCCCACTCCCAATAGCTTCTTTCGACAGCATTAACCCCTAAGGCCTACGGTCCAGCATAAATGATGCCGGAGCCTTTATCGTCGGAGCAATTCTCACAGAAAGCTCATGTCGTCAAAGCAAGTCGCACACAGCGCAGTTGTCGTCGGAGCAAGTCTCACAGAGATCAAATGTTACCTGAGGTCGACTCACACAGACCTGTTATCGTCGGTACAACTGAGACACACAAAGTGAAGTTGTCGTCGGAGCAAGTCTCATGCAGAGTTGTCGTCGGAGCGAGTCTCACGCAGAGTTGTCGTCGGAGCAAGTCTAACATAGATCAGCAAATCTCACAAATTTAGCCGTTGTTGTCGGTGCTGGTGTAAGAAAAGGCATTTGTCGCCGAAGCAAGTCTCACGCAGATCGGTTGCCGACTCACTAAGTCTCACAAAGAGCTTTTCTGGCCAGAACACGACTCTTACAGAACTATAGTCAAAGGAGCAGGCGTCTTAAAAGCAATTAGCAATTGGCGTCGGAGCGATTGATCTCTATGTGCAGTTGTCGTCCGTTCAGTTATCGCCAAGCAACTGTCACAATACAACGTGGCAGCAACCGACACAGATCCCCATATAGTGAATTTATAAAACTCGGATTCACCTTGGTGATCCATGGTAGCCGTGGTACTCCAGCTATAATTATATATATATGCTCTTAAATGGGACCTATATAGCTAGTGTGCCACCGCTGGTCCCATGGAAGCTATGACAGCAGTAAGATTTGTAGATTTGCAGTTTTGTAGCTTATTAATGCAGCCTATTTCATAAATTTTACAACAAGAAAAGATTTTGGCAACTTACCTTTTAGAGCAAAGAGAAGAAATAAAACATTAAACCCGTCCATTTTCCTCCGTATTAGACTGTTTTGGGGATACAAGTATGTAAATACTTTTAACGGTATAAATCGTTCTGATGAACTATGATATTCCTTTAAACGTGGTCCTTTATGTATGAACTATCATGTAGGCTATAGATGATGAAGCAGAAGTTCCGGTGGCCCTTTTTTTCCTCAGCACTTATACAGGGCTGGGTATAGTGTTCAGGTGAAGCACGTATCCAACTTGTCCTCCAGTTCTCGCCCTGCTCTCTATTTAACTAATGCGGGTGTTGACAAAGTCTTTCTGGGGATGTGATGTCATTTCCCTATGGAACAGTATACAGTCCCCATGACATGGAATGAACACCTCATAGCGGAAGCTGTTGACTTTTCACACATTGATATTTCTCTGATCATCGTTTAAACAATATATACCTTATCGCCCTTGAATATAAACGGAGATATTCCGAGTCACATTATCAACGCCTACTAGCCTCACACAGCCTATTTATTTGAGATGCATTTTGTTTGATTCCGGCTTCATCGGCCAGCGATTTGATCCACAAAGTTACAAACATGTTTGCCGAGAGGAGATCGAAATGTAGATCGCCTTCAATATCAAATACAGAAAGCTTCTTTTTTAGCTGACATGCGTAATATGTTTGTTGATAAAAACGATGGAAAGCACACCAAACAAGGTTACATGATAAAATACAAGACTATGTAATAAAAAGATTTCCTGATATGTATTTATTTGGGATTAGAGATATCAGACAAAAATAAAGAAAGGTACAAGTCACGTATGATTGTGTATAGAGATCAGGTTTTTAGTCCAGTGCAATAAATATATTATTGAAATATTCCTTGGAATGAAAATCGACCGCATATATATCCCTCGATTCAGATGGTCTTTTCCCTCACAATGTCACTTCTAGCTCATCATATTTAAATGAGAGTACATAACAAAACGAAATAACAATTCTGTACATATAGTGGCGATATTAATTTTAAATGTTTAGGTTATATTATTTTCTTCATTTTAAGTAGCACTATTTAATATAAAAGTAAATTAATATAGTATCCATATTCTTAATATAGTTCGCCGGGTTTTACAGCTGAAAAACAAGTTAATAGCATTTTTTATCTTCTTTTTCAGGACAACACTTTCTTAGTTCGAACAGATTCAACTTCAGGTTGAAATTCGTCTGGAAATCGAACCCACGACCATCGGAATTATGCACCGAATCGATCCGCAACATTAAATGCCGACCATCTACCACTCAGCTTTCTATACAGCACCTTAACAAGACAATGAGCACTCACATATGGAAAGCCTCGAATGGAAGTCTATATTTTCACGTTTGATGTTTAACGTCGTAATTGTTTAGTTTTAATTGTTTGTTTTTTTAGTGCATGTTCACGTTTCACTCGTGCCTTAACAGTATCGGTAAGTAGTTGAAAACCAGGGAGAAATATCGTAAACCCCAAAGCAATCCATTTTATAAATTGGATCGCAAAAGTTGAGGTGGAACCCATGTTAGTTTATGTTCTTTATATTAGAGGAGGGGAATATAAGGCCGGGTGGACAAGGGATAGCAGTCACCCGACTGGTCCACGGTACGACTTTATATAGCTCTATGATACTCCTTCGTTTAAATTACCCGAGTCTCGTTTACATTCCATTGGAACAAACGAGCTATTGCTCTGACAGTAATGCAGTCGCCCTCCTACCATACCTACTGCCTAATGAGGTCCACATTAAAATGTTACCTTTTTAATCACTACTTTAAGCCCATTGTTTAAATCAAGCTACAATGTTATGTACTTTATTGGGGGGGGGGGGGGGGATGTATATCTTTCTGCTTCAAATTTTAAAAAGCATTAAACAGACGAGCGCTTGTTTTTTGTATTACCAAGGATGTATTGTCTGCGGCATTTTTCTGTAGCATGCCGATACATTGTTTTTAATGTGGTTTTTTATGTGGGTGTGTGCATCTGTTTAGAAAGCTTAATCCTAACTAAACTTGTCCGGGGATAGTGGGTGTGTCTCTGTACAAATATATGATGCGGACTAACATTTCATTTAAAATTGTCAGTTAGTTAATTAGGATTAAAAGCTTACGCTGATATTGCCATTTTTACACCAATCTCCAGTAGAATTAAATCGAAATCTATGTTTTTGTATATTACGACTGAACGTATTATATAGTTTCCAAAATCAAAAATGCAGATAGATGTATGTTATATTATAAACACTTGCTCGTTATCCTGTCTGTTTCCACTGTATAGTTATGATATGACCATTACCTGAATCTAGGCGGTTCAATTGGCGGTTCAATTGCCAGTTTTCTCATTTGTTTTTAAGTTCAAACAAACTACTTAGCCGCAACATTGCATAGGCCTACTAGCTATATCGTACATTGGAAACGTGGCAGAGTAACCAAAAATGAACGTTACTGCAACGTAAATCTACCATGAAATTTGGTTGTAAGTTTGTACCCGTTGATGCAATGTTATAATAACGTTGTCAAAGCGTGATAGAAAACGTTGTGGTTTAACGTTGTGACCATACATTTCGACTACGTTGTCACCTTGTTGTGAATTGGTTAAGTTCTGCACAACGTAATAACAAAGTTGCCAAAACGTTAAATGAAGCAACAACATTATTACAAGGTATAACTATTACGTTTCTGTTTCTTTGTTTAGTAAACTGGGAATCTCAGGTGTGGCCCAGTGTTAATAGTTGTAAATAAATAATATATGATAAAGCCAAATTGTCTTTAAACCAAGTATAACACACAGTTTGGTTAAAAATAGCTCCCCTGTACGTATAGTGTTGTAATGTATATGTAGTTTTTGGCCTGACAAATTTCTAACGGGGTCCATTGGCTAGTCAACAATGACTCTTCCGAACTGCCTTTAAAACTTTTTAATGACTTTTTGCTTGTTTATCGTGTATAATATTATGATTTTTTAAATTATTTGTTTGTTTGTTTGTTTGCTACTTAAGTACAATGGAAACATGGATAACTCATCGTAAAAAGACCATCCCTGCATAACCAACGACAACTCTTCAAATACCTTGGATCGACTCGCGGGTTCGATCCTGTGAATGCGATATCCAAAATCATCAGTAGTCCGACACGATAACCACTGAACCTCATACCCTGGATGGATGAGTGAGACCTGCTGTAGCCACTAAGCCACGACCGCAGACAATATTGGATAATTGAGACCCATTAAAGCCACTAAGCCACGTCTGCAGATCATATTGGATAATCGAGACCGGTTAAAGCCAGTAAACCACGACGGCAGACCATATTGGATAATTGAGACCGGTTAAAGCCGATAAACCACGACCGCAGACCATATTGGATAATTGAGACCGGTTAAAGCCAGTAAAACCACAACCGCATACCATATTGGATAATTGAGACCGGTTAAAGCCGGTAAACCACGACCACATACCATATTGGATAATTGAGACCGGTTAAAGCCGGTAAACCACGGCCACAGATGCTATTGGATAATTGAAACCGGTTAAAGCCGGTAAACCACGAGCACAGATGCTATTGGATAACTGAGACCGGTTAAAGCCGGTAAACCACGACCACAGATGCTATTGGATAATTGAGACCGGTTAAAGCCCGTAAACCACGACCACAGACCATATTGGATAATTGAGACCGGTTAAAGCCGGTAACCCACGACCGCAGGCCATATTGGATGATTGAGGCCGCTGGTCCTGCAATAGCCTGTGGCCCAAGTTCCTATACACCCGTGGAGGCAAGTAAAATTGTATATCTATATGAAAAATATATATATCTCCTTGAACCAATTTTCAGAAAAAAACCTATCAATAAAACATATTTGTGGCTAATTTCTCGGTAAAAAGACAGTATAGTTGAAAGTCCCTGTGTCAGTGTTTCCCGTAGAGAAATGTTCACAGCCATTCGCTGGATGACAATTCGTCATCACTCTGCATGGATCCTCTGCAGTTCATTTAGTTGTCATGTTGGTCCTGATTGATTGATTGATTGAGTTTTTATTTCTTTGAGCTACAGCTCATCAGAATATACAATTACATTTATTTATGACATTGCAGTACAATATTATTATGGGGAGTAAACTTTTCTTAGTACAAGTATACAGCTATATACTGCTACTAACCCGAGTCCGAACCAAGCTGGTGGCAAGCAAAGGTTTCTTAACGTTCGTTCTAAAGGATAATTATTGTACTGGCCGGGCTATTCAGAGACCCGAGTTCGAATCCCAGGGAAGGCAGGCGATTTTCTTTCTGTCCAATAAAAATATAAAAAAGCACATAGCTATAAAGTATCAATTACATCCTCGTTCTTGAAATAACCACATATAGTATTATCTATTCTTATACTATATAAGCGATACCACGCACTTGTTGCCTATACCTGTTTTAACCTCGACACAGTACATATGCTTATTATCTGTTTTTGTTGCAGGTGTGTTCAAGTCCTGAATAAAAACAAAAATTAAAAAGGGAAATACGATCTTCCGGTGACGAGAAAAAAAACGGACAGCAAATTAAGATATGGTTTGAATCAGATAGGACAATATCTTAATGAGTAAGTCATGTATTTGAATAAATTGGTGGTATCGCTAAACGAATAATGTATTGCTAAAGACATATTTGTCTCTAAATTATATATTTCGAAATATCACTTATTATTTAACGATTAAGACATTAAATATAACTTGTAAAGATATATCTTATGAAGTAACGTATTATGCCGATGTCCAAAAGAAACATATATATAACTGGGTAAAACACTACAGTCAATAGTAGGCTAACCAACTCTCCGAAATGTGTTCACACAGGGGGAGGAGGGGGGACACAAGGTTTAAAACATAAGTGCATACATAAAAAATATACCTAAATGACTATGGATTTTTTTAGAAGACATCCCTGTTCCAGTGTCATTAACTTTTAAAAATATTTATAGATATTTTTAGGGAAAAAAATGTCCTTTAGCCACCAGCGTTTACTTGTTTGAGTTAAACTATACTCAAAAACCCGAAAGACAGTGTGCATTAAACATGGGATCCAGTATAGTATACTGGATCCCAGATTAAACAAATTAAGACAAAAAATATATATAGCTCAACTATAAAAGTTCGTATCACGATGATTAAATATAATTCTTTGCATGGCTGTCTCAGTTCCTTTTCAACTGTTTAGACATATTAAAGATGCTATTGTAATTATAGCTCTCACCAGTTCTCTTCCCGGTACAAAGTGCTTATTGTACTATAACATACAGCCTATACATGCAACAGGCCTTTTGCCGACGCTTGTAAGTGAGATTAGAATAGACTTGTGGTGTGGTTGATACACTGGATATCTTCTTCTTCAAAGAAGTCAAATAATCATTATGCATGAGTAATATATAAACTCCATCCAAGTAATGCCCTAATTTGTCGATTTTAAACAGAGCGGCACCATTGTGCCATTGTAATGAGTCTTGGCAATTTATAATATTTTTATGATAACAAGCGAAATTGTAGCTTGTGTGGGCCAATCAATAGCAGTATTAATACGCAGTCATAAGACTCAAGCCATTCCACCCATCCGGAGTTAAGTGTACCCAGTCGAGACTATAACAAACCAATTCATTATAGGGTACAGGGGAAATAGCGAGAAGAAAGGACATATATACGTGAACATTTGCTGCCAGTTATATACGCTTTGTACTGACTGACTGATTGATTGATTGATTGATTGATTGATTGATTGATTGGTTGATCGATCGATTGGTGGATTGATTGATTGATTGATTGATCGATCGCTTGATTGCTTGATTGATAGAGTGATTGATTGGTTGCTTGATTGATTGATTGAGTGATTGATTGATTGGTTGATTGATTGATTGATTGATTGATTGGTGGATTGATTTGTTGGTTGATTGGTTGACTGATTGGCTGGTTCATTGATTTATTTATTGATTGTTCAACCGATTGATTGATTGGTCGATTGATTGATTGAACGTGATCGATCGATTGATTGACTGATTGATTGCTTGATTGATTGGTTGCTTGCTTGGTTGATTGATTGATTGATTGACTGATTTGGTTGATTCATTCATTGATTCATTCATTCATTGATTCATTGATTGATTCATTGATACGTTGATCTAAATGTAACGGTGGTCTTTTCCAGCCATAAATAATCACAAACACAAGCGTATGTGCAATGTTGGAAAATTAGTGGGTTAAGCCTTTATTTTTTGTTTATTTGTATTTTTAAATTATTAATATTTTATTTCTATGTCTGTTTATTTGTTGTTGGTTTTATCGTGTATATGTTATATGTTGTCTATGCGCGTTTAAACCGATAAAACCGTGAATTCGCTCTGCATCAGAATTTTCGGCGCTCAATGTTGATCAGGTTCAACCCCATCGAATTAATTCTGTACGTCTTTACGAGGCAAACATAAAAATAATACTGTATGGTATGCTAGATGTTAAGAGATCTAGATCTTGTGATCTACGTACGTGCTAACACAAATCTCTGTTCGCTTAAAAAGTGTACTTCGGTCACATGTCAAAACATGAACGACAGCATTCAAGCTCACGGAATTTACCGATTGGATATTACGGAGCGACGCTAGCAACCCGTAAACAACATGGCGGACACCTGCCGCGGGATGGCCGTGACATTTCAAGCAAGCGATAGTGTACTTTTCTTCATGAGATCGAACTTCCCTTATTAATGACTGGATATCATTGATACTTAACAATACAGACATACCGTAAGTTAAATGATGGTGACATTGGCGATTCCATTCGTTAATTTATTTGTAAATGAAAGTTGTTAACGCTCTGATTTCTCCCCCGCCGAACGGTGTGTCTCACACTTAATAGTAGACTACAACACTTATCACATGTACGTTGTAACAAACTGTTTGCGTTTGCTTAGAAAATTGTAGCATATATGTGTGAAAATGGCAACGTATAAATGAAATGACATTGACAGTGATTAGTCAGAGTGGCTCTGACGTTGTGGGGTTTTTTTTATTTGTTATTATTATAATGCCTTACGGCTGCCTCTGTGTTAGTTTGAGCCCCTCAGAGTAAATGATAAACAGTTAGCCTAACAGTACACTTTGCTCTATGTGTGGCACCAGAGCTTCATTTAAAATTAGAAATGCTACAATGACGGATCATAATAATTGTTCAAATGAACACAGAAATGGAGAAATAAATGATTAGCAATTACTATATGTTTGCTTATACTCTGATCACCAGTTTAGGAAAACTTACAAAAGTCATGTGATCTATTAAACGCGCCCTAATTAAGCTTCAGACAGAATTCTTGAGATGCTGTTTTCTATGAGTTACTGAAGAAATACTGCTCTTACATTTTGACTTTATTCTGTATCAAAAAATTACAGAAAGACATGTGTAAAATAATAAATAATTAAAAAACTAATAGTGTTTGAAAATCGGTGATTAGGTAATAATTAATTCCACTCTAGTGCAGTTGATTATTGAATGTAAACCAGCTAATCAACAGCAATACTAATACACGTACAGAGATGACATATCTGGTCACATTATTAAACATCGGTTCACTCACACTATCATAAAAAAATTCGTAAAAATTTACACAGCGGACACTTTTTTGGATAACCCAGCATTATGTCTTTGTCAGATGTCAGAGAAGTTCACTCAATTTACATTTAGTGACATCAAGGAATAAATTATAACTGTGATTGACCTGAATTTCAGAATTAATTTGTATTTGCTTTTATTTAGTGTAATTTTTTTTCTTGCTTCAGGTAAAAAAATGACGTCTTTGGACGAGAAGTTACGTTGGCTTGAGGCCCGTGTAGCTTCATCTTTACGACCTAGAAATGAAGAACTGAAAAATATGTTCACAAATGACGAAAACAGGTATGTGAAGAAAATATATATCTTTGTTTTTATTGTGTAAATTATAATGCACAAAATGCATATATGTTGTTGGGCAATTTGATCAGTCCAGTGACATGATAAAAATGCAGAAAGCTATTTTTTCTGATGTTGTTATTTTCTGTCGATCTCTGTTGGGAGTTGGAGCCATCCATTAAAACATATACGAACCTTGGTCCAGTTGCTTGTAAGGCTATTAATCACTGAGACCAGATTAAATCGCTAATAGCGGATTAGAGATATCTTCTGTTTTGAGGTTTGCTGTCATATGCTTCAGTACAGACCTTTCACCTAAAATCGGGAGGCTTGGTGTGACATTATCAAATAGGGGATTAAATTGAATAGCCTTGAGCAACTGGCTTCTGTTCTACTTTATGTTGAATAAGCCATTACTTGAGCACCGTACATGATAAAGATATTACTGTTAGTTGCCAGCGACAATGATGATGAATGGTGTCTTCAAAGAGACTTCACTCTTTGGACTATCATGCCACATATTATCAGTGAAATTACATTAATAAATGAAACTTTGTCTGATATCTACATGTAATTAATTTATTTTTATTTGAAATTTTCTTCTCTCAGACTGGCTTTTCATGAGTTCACACAGAATGAAGATGTTCGGAGATTATTTGTCTATATTGGGCCAGGTCCATCTAAAGAGATTGTAGCATCTCTTCAACCACCACAAAATCTTAAAGCAAAGTCAATTTTTTTCCTCAAAACAAACTCTGGGGTTAAATTGACAAATGAAAATATAGGTATGTGCTTAATAAAGTGATTTCTATTTTGTTTTATGCAAGTTAATTTTGGGTATAAATTAACCAAAAACTGTAATAACATTTTTTTTGCCACTTTATAAGTAAAATTACTAAATGATACATATATGCATTTAATGGTTACACATATATTGACTTTCATATATGTGGTGGATTTGTTTTTCTTTGTCTCCTTTGACCTCACACCATATGATGCATGAAGGGAAAACTGTATTATTTTTTTTTTAAACTCTATATGACCACAGAATGTAGATTGAGAAGATTAAATGATCTCTGATACATGTAATTAGATCTCCCTAATTTTCAAATGAGTCACCTGTCCACTACCGTTATTTAATCATCTTTGTATTAACAGGTGAGGAAGTATTATACATAGACTGTACCTCAGTGCCACTTGAGCACCTGGATTTACTGACAAGAGAGGTGTTTTTACCATATCTCTGTACAAACCAAACAGTGGCTGACTCATCCGGCTCCAATGCTGATAAACTTATGGATATACTCCATAGACTTATGGCTACAGTTGAGGTCACTCAGGGACAAGTAGAGGTAAGTGTTAGCTCCCTTTATCTGTATGCTCAAATATTCAATAAGCCTTTATCTACACCTTAGTAGGCATTTCAGTATAAAATTAGAACATTTTGCTCTTATGTAAGACGTGGTTGTTGGGGGTATTTGTAGACTACGCCCAAACTGTCTCACTTTAAGGGGTGGGCAAGAGTGCAGGACAAAGACAACTCAATTGAAGGTTTGAGACAAACTCCGGATTTAGATATAAATGAAGTACAAGTTTACTGAATCTTAAGTGCAGACTTCACATCACAAATCATCTACCAAGAACAGCCAGAGGAATAAACCTGAAGAAGAAGTCACAATAAAGATATGTTGATTCTCTGGCTGCCAGATGTGGAATTGCGTACTGTTTCCAATGAATGGAACTGATCACTGACTGACCAACCAAATGACTGACTGTTAATGAAGTACTTATACCCAAATAGTGGCCATTGCCGTTGTATGATCTATTTATCAGGGACAACCTAAGTGGACTTATATGACAGAAATTAAAGCCAAAGGCAAATCCTTTTAAACTTTAGCAAAATAGGAATCTAGAAGGCAAATATAATAGTTGCAACAACAGTTGTACAAAACTGCTCTACTATGGCCAACTAGAAACCCAATCACAACCATACCAATGGTTGCACGGTACTTATAAAAATAATAGCATTATCAAATCAGGCAGACTAGTCAGTAATCACCTCCACTCAAGGAAACAATACATCAAAGTTCTCAAAGTAATATGAAATAGTTGTATCAAATCAAGTGTGAACTATGCAAGATTATGTTAACATGTTAAGATAGTACATCTTACATATGACTAAATATTACAATAAATGCATGTTTTCTTAGATATAGATAAACTTTTAAAACAAAGTGTGTCTTATGTATATTAAAGAATACACATTGGTACATATGGATATGCATTCAAATCATTCCATAAACAAGGAGAGGTCACAACACCTGCCAAGGAGAAGGGCAGGGTCAAAATTACATAAGATTTGTTTGACCAAGCTAAAAGCATCTACTAGGCCTAACCAGAAGTTAAGCCCCAAAGCAAACAACCCTGGCTCTGGACCAGATATGTTTTTGTACATACACATCTACCTTTATGGAGTACATCTAAACTATTCACATTGTATATGTTCTCTTTGCAAAAATGGTTTAGTGTTTAACGAAGCACCAAACAGTTTAGTTAAATTTAGAACAAGAGAACATATTAAGATAAATAAATTTGGTGAAATAGGTTAGATGTAAGCCTTCCATAAAATTATCAAATGTTTTAAATTGCAACTTAAATTTAAAATACGCATTTATGCATTCAATACAAAATAGTATTGCAAATCATATAATAAAATATACATTATCAGTTAAGGGCAAAACTGCCTACCTGAAGAAGAAATCACAATAAAGATCTATTGATTCTCTGGCTGCTTTGTAGGTCTTTGGTCCTGGTCACATGACCATATAACCTTTGGAAGTGGCCATTGGTCATTCCAGGATTAGATTGGATACCCACCATCACAAGAGTCACCCTGTATGCCACCCTATATGGGAGAAGCCATACACTGGTACTCTTTTAGGCACTGCACAAAAGCCATGTGATCTTTGGTATTTTTAATAAACACCAATTGGCTTGTGTCAATGGGGTTAGACTAAACGTTACACTATTCTAACATTAAACTTAACAATGAACCTAACACTAAACCTGACCACTAAGCCTTACACATAACCTAACACTAAAACTAATACTAAATCTGACACTCAACCTGACACTACACTCCTGACACTTAACTTAACACTAAACCTAACACTTAACCTGAAACTACACTATAAATCTTACACACTAAACCTGACATTAAACCTAACATTAAACCTTACACTTAACCTTACACTATCCTTACATTAAACTTAACACTGAACCTAGCACATAACCTGACACTAAACCTAACATTAAACCTGACACACTAAACACTAAACCTGACATTAAACCTGACACATAACTAACACTAAACCTGACACTAAACCTGGCACTTAACCTAACAGTAAACCTAACACACTTCACCTAACACTAAACCTTACACTTAACTAACACTTAACCTAAGACTAAACCTAACACATTAAACCTAACACTAAACCTGACATACTAAACTTAACTCACTAAACCTCACACTAAACCTAAACCTAACACTAAACTTAACACTAAACCTAACATTAAACCTAGCACTAAACTTAACACTTAATCCACAACTAAACCTGACACTAAACCTGACACTTAACTTAACACTAAACCTGACACTATCCTAACACAAAACCTGATACTAAACCTAACACTAAACATAACACGTTAAACCTGACACTTAACCTAACACTTAACTTAAAACTAAACCTAACACTATCCTAATACTAAAGCTAACACTTAACTTAACACTAAACCTAACACTAAATCTGACACTAAACCTGACACTTAACCTGTCACAAAACCTGACACTAAATTTTACACTAAATCTAACACTAAATCTACCACTAAACCTGACGCTAAACCTTACACTAAACTTAACACTAAACTTAACACTTAACCTAACACTTAACCTTAGTTTATCTTAACACTAAGCGTAACACTAAACCTTACATTAAACCTAAAACTAAACCTAAAACTAAACCTAACTTTAAAACTTACAATAAACATTACACTAAACCTAACACTAAACCTAACACTTAACCTGACATTAAACCTTAAACTAAACCTTACATTAAACCTAACACTAAACCTGACACTTAACCTAACACTTAACTTAACACTAAACCTGACACTATCCTTATACTAAACCTAACACTTAACTTAACACTAAACCTAACACTAAATCTGACACTAAACCTGACACTAAACCTGACACTAAATCTTACACTAAATCTACCATTAAACCTGACACTAAACCCGGCACTAAACCTAACACTAAACATAACACTAAACCTAACACAATCCTTATACTCAACCTAACACTTAACTTAATACTAAACCTAACACTAAATCTGACACTAAACCTGACACTAACCCTGTCACAAAACCTGACACTAAATCTTACTCTAAATCTACCATTAAACCTGCCACTAAACCTTACACTAAACCTAACACTAAATTTAACAGTAAACTTAACACTTAACCTAACACTGAACCTTAGTTTATCTTCACACTAAGCGTAACACTATACCTTACATTAAACCTGAAAGTAAACCGTAAACTAAACCTAACCTTAAAACTTACAATAAACATTACACTAAACCTAACACTAAACCTAACACTAAACCTAACACTTAACCTGACATTAAACCTAAAACTAAACCTGACACTAAACATAACACTAAACCTAACACACTAAACCTGACACTCTAAACCTGACACTAAACTTAGCACTAAACCTGAATTTAAATCTAATATTAAACCTGACACTTAACCTGGCACAGAACCTGAAATTAAACCGGACACTACACCTGACACTATACCTAACACTAAACCTGACACTAAACCTGACTCTAAATCTAAAACTAACCTAGCACTAAACCTGAAACAAAACCGGACACTACACCGGACACTAAAACCTAACATTAAACCTAGTGCTAAACTTGACACTAAACCTAACACTATCCTAACACTAAACATAATACTAATCCTGACACTATCCTAACACTTAACTTTACACTAAACCTGACATTAAACCTGACAATTAACCTAACACCAAACCCAACACTAAACCTTATACTAAACCTGACACTAAACCTGACACTAAACCTAACACTAAACCTGACACTTAACTTAACACTAAACTTAACAGTTAAACTAACACTAAACCTAACAGTTAACCTAACACTAAACCTGGCACTAAACCTGACACTAAACCTAACACTAAACCTGACACTAAACCTAACACTTAACTTTACACTAAACCTGACATTAAACCTGACAATTAACCTAACACTAAACCCAACACTAAACCTTATACTAAACCTGACACTAATCCTGACACTAAACCTAGCACTAAACCTGACACTTAACTTAACACTAAACTTAACAGTTAACCTAACACTAAACCTAACAGTTAACCTAACACTAAACCTGGCACTAAACCTGACACTAAACCTAGCTCCAGGGGGTAAATAGTGTATAGTACAGTAAACATTATTAGCAATCAAAGGAAACACAAGACCACTGCTTTTAATAACTTATATATCTCTGGACTGGTTTAACCATCATGGAAGAGTTCAATCTACTTCATGGTGTAGGGAAAGAGGCTCGCCGAAATTTGGAAAGTATTCAAATGGCAACTTTAAAATGGTTATTTTTTTTTTAGATTTTAGCAGATTTCTCCATGTTAATTAAATAGGTAAATTTTCTGTTTTTAAATAGCGTATTTTACTCAAACCGTGTCACCGGCACACAGTTAGCCTTTAAAATATAATAGATCATTCGAGTATGAAACAATATCCAAATTTTGGGAAATAATTATACATCTTCTGCTATACCTCCATGGTCGAATCCCGTGTATTTGTATGTTATCGCCAGGGAAACGAATCGTTACACCACTGGACAGAAAATACAAGCGGTGTAATTGTAAAATTGATTTGAGTTAAGTTTTGGTGTTAGCTATTACAAATGTCAGCTTGTTTAGTAAAGTCACGGATCAATTCTACAGTTGCTCATTTATTTCAAAGATCATGCCTTAAAATCGATTTTTAAAGCTCAGTCAGAATCTTCTCCTATACAGTGTATGTGAGAACATAAAATTCTGACAGCCCAATTCTTATTTTCAAGGTTTTTTGGTCTTATTTTTTATTTTCAACGTTTTCAAGGTAGTGAGCGAGTGGACCGCTAGGCCTAATGTCTGCTACCAAAACGCCCAAAATACCACGAAAATGCATGCTATATAAAATCGTAGTTAACACAAACACTAATTCGGTTCTGTGAATAGTGTACATTTTGGCATTTGAAACAATGCTGTGTTTCCTCGAACAGCTGAGAAAAAATGGGATAAATAGGCAGATTTTTTTTTTGTATACATTGTAGAAAACAGTAGATATTAAATAAAACTGATACAGATACTTGCATGACCAAAAAACATTACAGAAACAATTTTTCTATCA
>JARFOD010106434.1:0-14002 GCA_031763545.1 Mopalia muscosa
CCTTAAACCCAGACTGTCAGGACAAACTGATACAAGAAATCGACCAGACATTAAATGGGGTAGGAACAAATTTGCTACTATAAAGTTTATCAAGATTTCCTGATGATTGCTCGTCTGACAAAGACAACATAGTATGTACATAATTATGCAAGACTTGGCATTCAAGAACATGCGAGTCAAAATACATAATCTTAAAATCCTATCGCCAAAAAGATATAGTGCCACAGTTTATTTAGTAGGGGGTATAATAAATAGTCTTGGTAAAATATCTTTAAGCATGCAATTATTTCAAAAGTTTGTATCATTCAAGCCATTTATGTGACAGAGGATAGATCAAGACAGTTTGGGACAGAAGTTTCAACAGTACTTCCGACCACTTTAAAATTACTTAAGGAATAGGAATTGTCCTGTTAAAGTTAAATTCTGTTCCCATTCTATTTACCTATTTTATTTATGTTTGTGTCAATCCACGGTGACTTACATTTATTTATACAAGTTTGTTGCGGCATACCATACAACATGCTGCCAGTACAGATTTGACAGTATTCATTTATAGTACATTACACGCTCCTTTTATTAACACAACTAGAGCCTTTTTCTTCATTACCAAAATTGTTGTTCCCAACTTTTATGAAGCAATTATGTTTGAATGTTAGGCACCCTACAAGCCAGTTGGGATTTTATAATTGTTAAATACACCATAGAAAAAGAATTAAGCGTGAGCAAACGCTTCTTTTAAGAAAGCGGATATAATGTGTCCCTCGATATCTGTTTCAGCCTTTGGTCGAGGGGGGGTGGTGTAGGGGGCGCGGCATACCATGCAACATTCTGCCAGTACAGATTTAACAGTATTCTTTTATAGTACATTACACCCTCTTTTTATTAACTTCATTACCATAATTTTCGTCCCAACTTTAATGAAACAATTATGTTTATATGTTAAAGGGCACACTACAAGCCACTAGCCTGATGGGATTTCATAATTGCTAAATACACCTTATAAAAGGAATTTAGCGTAAAGCAAACGCAAATAATTTGTTTTAAGCGGCGGATATAATGTATCCTGATTTTTTTTGTTGTCACGAATGCTCAGGGTGGTTGTCTTCCCCCTTTGGGCTTGTACACCGTAATGCGAGGTAAATAGCAATAACGTATGTTAACTCGCAATCGAGCAAATAACCCAACCTGTGTCCATTTTATTACAGGAATCTCCAACATATGACAATGTTCTGTCCTTACCATACCTGGATATGTGTTTAAGTGAGTCGCAGCGTTTATATCCAGTAGTTCGTGGGTGAGTAGGAATTACACTAATTCGTCTTAGTTTTCCTAATTCCATGATGTTAATCTCCTTTGTTCGTCTTTTATCTTGAGTTTGATTGTCACTAGTTTTTTGTAAGCAATTGCGTAGGACTTCGCAACTGTTTTTAAGAGATGAAACTTTTTAAGCACTTCCGATATATTAAAGCAAAACCGAAACCACATTGCTTCTCTCCGTACACCCTGTCCTAAGCCAGAAGGCTAGCAATTGAAGACAGAGAGATAAATTGAGGAAAGGGATTGAAACTTGTTGCACACAGTCAAGGCTGTACAGTAGTCGGCAGAGCAATCGTTTGTCCTGCATTGCTTTAAAGTGGTGTCACCTCATAAGCCATCTCCCTACGGAAAGATGAATCAGCAAATATTTGAACTCTCTCTTGCTTCCCTTGCCTGGAAATAAACTGCTACTCGTGTTAAACAAGAATGGTGCCCCTAATTCACGTCCGGTTACCAGACCTGATGTTCATTATATCCACAGCCATGGGAGAGTTGCTACACAGGAAAAGGTAAAATAAAATGTCATTATTATCGATTTCAGTACACTTCGGCTTATATCAGAGAATACCGTGTTAGCAGGGGTCACAGTACCGGCCGGGGCCCAAGTGCTCATGTTGGGATATGCGGTACATCACGATGAGAAATACTGGCCAAACCCAGAAAAGTTTGACCCAAACAGGTATCATCATACGAATTTTTGTTTTTAATCTAATTTGTACAAAAAGTATAATATGACATTTATTCTAAGTGACTTAGTTCTATTCGGACAAAGGATAAGACTTTACCCGCCGCCTGTTCGCCCGAGAATGTATGTTCCTGATATTAATACCGAAGTCATAACCAGCTTTGAAACCTGGTCAAACTTACAGATAACCACCATTTTTGACAGCAGTAGTCGAATGTGGGTCAGTTTGGATCAATGTGCGAAAAGGTAAAGATCGCATTTAATCCTGACTTGATTTCTTTTACAACATACTTTCGTTAAGGTACTCGTTTCAAGTTCCGGGGAATTGCAACAGCCTGTTGTATCCAGCAACGTCATTGGCAAATATCTCCCATAAAAGTTTGGGAATATATTATAAATTTAGTTCTATAAATCTTTAATTCTCCAGATTTACACCTGAGGAAAAAGAGAAGAGAAGTCCGTATGTGTATTTCCCTTTTGGACTCGGTCCAAGGAACTGTGTGGGGATGCGATTAGCGAAGATGGAAGCGAAAATGGCAATGGTTTCTATTTTACAAAAATACAAGTTTGCCAGGGCACCAGAAACAGAGGTAATAAATAAAATATTTATCTGATGATTGACTGTAGTGTATTAAATATTTTGTTATTTTTGATGATGTTGTTCTCTGTTATCTTGTTCTCAATTATCTCCATTCCACTAGCTTGTTTTAGTTCTTTAAAATAAATTCGTAAAACAAAGTTGGTGTGTTAATTCTCCAAAACCGGCTGAATTTGGGCTAGATTATAATTTGTCTATACTTGATGAAATATAGCCACTGATATGGATAGTGCTTTCTATTTTTTTAAACATTGAAGTTGTTGTTTTCAGGTGCCATTGACAATGCAAAAAGGTCCTTTCGTTCAGACTGAAAACGGAGTGTGGCTGAAGATTGAGCCTAGGTAGTTTGTTTTATATAACTATTTACTAGTTGAATCTTTTGAGGAATCAAAAATGTTATCAATGTTATAGGAACAAATAAATCTTATTGATGTTTGTAAAAAATTCCAGCCTCACTGTTTAATTTCTTTGAACGTAACATTTATATTTTCTCTAAAGTTGTGAAGCCATAGTATATGCCTAGAACGGTTCGGAAAGCACTAAAGACTAATCGTCCACCACCTGTATTTTGATTGAAATTGAGGAAACGAAAGCGACATACTTTTTGACACCCCTACATACTGAACTTGCTTTATGCATTTACCTTGGGTGAACAGTTTGTCACTTGGTACTGCAGTTGTGTAAATTGACAATGATCGATAAATGCAGAGTTCCTGAAAGAAAGACATTTATACCTAAAATATTTATAATTGTCTACTATTGATGAAATAGTACCGAAGGAAATAGCCAGGCATAAAGCGGAAGTATTGGCGTGGTCCTTGCGGTGAAACGACTTGAACAATTAAAATAGTCACCTCTTGGTAAAGGAGGAGTTGAGCGCTCATAAACCTTGAACGAATAGAATCTTGAGCATGTTCATCGACTTTTTATTCGCAACTTTTATTCTGGTTTAAGATGTTGTCTATATTAGGCCTCGATATGCCAACAAACAATAAGCGATTGAAAATAACAACACGAAATACATTATACGACAGCACTTAAACAGGAAATGTTAAATTGTGTCAGTGACAAAGCACCGGTCCCAATTACCGTCAGGGTGTTTATTTATTCTGTGTGGATACGAATTTACCGAAAAGTGACCGGAAAACAGACGAAACAATACAACCTCGCCTTTTCAAGAAAGACTATTGGAGGAAAACTTTGTTCAAGCCACTGAGGGTTGGAAACGATAGAGAGCTCGACCAGTTACAGAAGTTTTCCATCTATCCTGTCATAAAAAAAACAAAATGGCATTTGACCAGAGAAAATGATTCAGCTTAAGACAAACCTACCTCACAAGTTATTCGAGGCAACGTCATAGGTTGTTTGGCTAATTGGTCAGCCCACTAATTTACCGGTGCACCTGAATGACCCGGAACCCAGGCGAAATATATATTAATATTTTAAAAGGACAGTGAGGTGATTGTATATAGTATTTAACATATTACTGGACATTTACAAAAAATGGTGAAGTTTTTAATAGCTTGTAGGGCGCTTGGACAATCAGAAAAAAACTACTGATCGATTTGGTTTAAAATTACTTAGCCAGTTAAGAGCCTTTAGGATAGCTACCAGCTCAGCTTTGAAAATTGAAACGAACCGAGAGGTGGCCTCAATCTAATTGCAACATATGGCTATCTCGAGTGAACCTAGAGAAACATTAATATCATTGTAACCATCTGGCTTCTTCGAAGGAACCTAGATGAGGCCTTAATCACTTTGAAACCATCTGGCTTCCTCCAGTGAACCTAGAGGCAGCATCAATCTCATCAGAACCATCTGGACATCGAACGAACCTATAGGACTTAATATCATTGAAACCATCTGGCCTCATCGAACGAACATAGAGGAGGCCTTAATCGCATCGAAAACATCTGGAGTCTAGAAGAGGTCTTGAAAACATCTGGTTTCGTTGAACAAACCCAGAGGAGACCTTAATATCATTTAAACCATCTGGCTTTCGCTAATGGACCAAGAGTCAATAATATCATTGAAACTATCTGACTTCATCGAGAGAATCTATAGAAGGCCTTAACCTCATGGAAACCATTGGCTTCCGCAAATTAACCTAGAGACCTTAATCTGGCTTCTGACACTATCTTGCTTCTTCGAATGAACCTAGAAGAGACCTTAATCACATTGAAACCATCTGGCTTCCTCTAGTGAACGTAGAGACCTTAATACCATTAAAACCTTCTGGTTATATCATTAAAACCATAGAGTCCTTAATTGCATGAAACCATCTGGCTTCTTCGAATGAACCTAGAGGTGGCCTAAATCTCATTGAAACATCTGGCTTCCCCTAATGAATCTAGCGAGCTTAATATATCATTGACACGATCTGGAATCATAGAACGAATCTAGAGGAGGCCATCATCATATAAAACCATTCGGCTCCATCGAGTGAACCAAGAAATCTTAATATCATTGAAACCATAGAGGAATCCTTCATCGCATGAAACCATCTGGCTTCTTCGAGTGAACCTAGAGGTGGCCTAAATCTCATTGAAACATCTGGCTTCCGCAAATGAACCTAGAGACCTTAATATCATTGAAACCATCTGGCTTCATCGGAAGAATCTAGAGGTGGCCTCATTCTCATTGAAACCATCTGGAGTCTAGAGGCAACCTTAATATCATTGAAACCTGGCTTCATCAAAGAATCTAGAAGTGACCCTTTTTACCTACTGGCCAAACTCCTTCCCACCAATCACGCCGATTCAAATAGTTACCGCTACAAACCTATACAGATTTAATATATGTAAATATCCTAGTTTTTAAAATGCCTTTATCTGAAAGGCGGTGCAGCTCGGAAGCGAGATTAAGTAGTTAAATATCGCCCCATATTACGAGAAGGAGAGAGATTGAGATTTAACTAGTAAATCTCGATTCCGGTTTGAGAAGGTCCATGTCAATTCTGGGTCATCAAAAAGAAGCTCTAAATTGTCGTATTCTGTAATAATCGAAGCAACGTGTTTATTGTTAAGTTAATCATCACTAACATATTAATGGCCCAGCGGTGTGTTTAGACGCAGGTATCGATAATGCTGCCTTACACTTAATTGACCGTACAGGTATACACCCTTGGCGTGTTCCGTCTGTGAAAAGGGGAATTCCCAGTCAGGTGAAGCATTTCTTTGTTGATTGGGCACATTTGTCAAGATGGCCCAATGTCAAAGATAGGATTTGCCCACCTTTTTTTTCCACCACCACTATATTTTGGGGTGACTTAGAAATGCTACTCGGCGTCTGTCCGTCCTTCCGTCACAATTCTTTGTGAACACCCTAGCTTGAAAACAATTTCACCGATTTTCTTCCAACTTGGTATGTAGCTTCCTCTTGTTCAGACAACGGATGGTATTTTATTTCACCAAATTCCGTTAAACGAAATGGCTGTTATTACATAATTTTAACATATTCATCATGTATGTGTTGTGAACACGATAAGTAGAGAATAAATTCATGGATAAACTTCAAACTTGGTATGTAGCTTATTCCTGTTTAGACGACATATGGTATTGCATTTTATAAAATTCCGTTGAAGGAAATGGCCATTATTACAATTTTAGCTTATTCATGTGTACATGTTGTGAACACGATAAGTAGAGAATAAATTCACGGATTAACTTCAAACTTGGTATTTAGCTTCTTCTTGTTAAGATGGCGGATGGGATTACATTTCACCAAATTCCGTAAAACAAAATGGCCATTATTACATAATTTTAGAATATTCATGCCTGTATGTGTTGTGAGCACAATAAGTAGAGAATAGATTCACAGATTAACTTAAAACTTTGAAGATTATATAGCTTTCTGCTTTTAAGACAATGGATCAGACTGAATTTTAATAAGTTCCGTAAAACAAAATGGCCACCATTGCATTATTTTACAATATTCATTACTATATATGTTGTGAACACTATAACTCTGTAACAAATTCACAGATCAACGTCAAACTTGAAAAATAGTCTCATCTTATTAAGACAACAGATGGGATTGAATTTCATCAAATTCTGTAAAACAGTATGGTTGCCAATGCATCATTTGACCATATTCACGCCTATGGGTTCTGAACATGATTATTTTTAGATCAAATTCACAGATTAACTTGAAACCTGGAAGTTAGTTTCCTACTACTAACTAAGACTTTGGATAGGATTGCATTTCATCAAATTACACAAAGTAATATGGTCCCCATTGCATAATTTTTCAATATTCATCCCTATATGATAATTTTGAGAACAAATTCACTAAATAACTTTTACGGTAGGTTCCCCCCATTAAGATGAAATATTGGGATTTTATTTCTATTAATTTTGCAAAACAAATTGGCAGGCGTTGCATAATTTTAAATTATTTCAAACTTTGAAAATAGTTTCCTCCAGTTAAGAAACTGATGGGATTCACTCAAATTCAGATATTAACTTCAGACTTCACTTTTTCTGTTTATACTATAGATGTGGTTTTATTTCACTAGGTTTCACAACTAATATGGCTGACATCGCATATCGCACCAAAATGGTGATAAACACCATAACTTTCACCCTTTGTTCTTTGAAGAAAAAAATAGTTCATAAACAAAAGTAGGAAAAGGTGATATACCAGCATTGGTCCTGTGAGCCAGGGGCTTATCCAGAAATCAGAAGTAGGGTGTCCAAGATGGTTATTTTGCTTCACTTTTCATATAACTGGGTGTCCAATTTTGACAGTTTTCTTATCTACTGTATGTTAAAGTTTCTTAAAACAGGGTGTCCGAATGGGCAATTGTTTATAACAGGGTGTCCATTTGGAGGGGTGTCTGCTTCTTAACCCTTGCTGTTAACCAAGGCTCTTCATACAGTAATGGTCTTGAATTATTTGATCTACAGCACTGTAGCTGGCTAAATTTCCATAGGACTCTATTGTTTTAAATGATTGTCGTGAGATGTTCAGATAAATCTAATTATGTTTGTCTAAATTATCAAGCAATGATGTACTTTGTATTTAAGTCTACCCTCAGTTCTATGACTTTATTGACATGTTTAAGCATTCCGGGTAATAATTATTGAACTGAAGGTAAAATTTTGAAATTAATTTATATGACCAAGAACAGTACAGGGAACTGAGTATGATTTTGAAGATATATTAGATGTGACCCTTTCTAACAAACAGTTTATCAGGTTATTTAGCTACAAAGACCTGTTTAAGAAGATTTTTAATTATTTGTGTAATTCATAAACAACCTGTCAGGTCTGGTTCATCTATTCTAACTGTGTATTTTTATTTTCAAATGAATGGATGTTACGCATCAGTTAATAAGCTCTAACACAACGTCTGAATGTTTTTAAGTGAAAGGCTATTTGGTTGTGTTGCTATAGTACATGAAGCTCAGAGGTGTCAGAGAGCTGGACAAGTCTAGAGCAATACTGTACATTTCAACCAGGCCATTCAAATGGGTACATGAATATCAACAATTAAAACTTAAGTTTTTATGCGACTATATTTTATAAAACAGAATCAGGAGTTGGTAACAAATCCAGTTTGTGTGTCTTAAGTGTACATGTAGTAAGTCCCAGTTTAATAGATCCATAATTATAGCTGACTGAACGTCTCCTGGATGTAGAGAGTGTAAAAGCTTTAGTTGTAAATAGAGATAGCTCTATACACACAGATATAAATGGGTAAAATCTAGGTCAACCAAAATGGCGGTGGTGGAGTAAAGCGTAGAGGTAGTTACATTTACATGTACCAAACTTCTAGACATTTCAGGTCTCCATGTGTCACACAGTTAATACATTCACAACTTGATTTGATATTATTATTTTTATTTCAAAGTAAGTGTATTTTTAAGTGAAAATAGTAACATTGTGAGACGTTAATTCTCAAAGAGGAAAAAGTTCATATAGATAATACTATGTCCACATATTTTCTTTACAAACTTACTCCACTAACTCCATGTACATGTATATGTGACAGTTGTAAAGGTTTTATTTTTATACTGTTAGTGTAGCTAAAAATAAAATAAGACAAAATGTATAGTACAAATATATGGACACATTTACAAATTTGATGATAAACTAATTCACATGTATGTACAATAAAATTTGTAAAATGAACATGATGTTAATAATCACATATATAAGCTTACATAAACATTTGTATGTATTTTACATACATGGGGAAAATATATGCATTTGTAAAAATTGGAAAAATATTTGACAAAATATTTCATACATTTCCACCCCTGACATTCATATCCTTTGGTTTTTACATAAACACCCATGGAATAGAAAGTAAAGCTGTAAATGTCCCAGAAAACCTGTTGTGTTAACATACTTGTAGATAAATATTAATTGATCTACTGTTTTTCTTTTAACTAGCTGACAGACTAGTATTTTTTTCAAATGTAAACCTAGGCTACACAAATCATTGTGAATGAAATATTTTTTTTCATTTAAAATAAATGTTTTCAGTGATTATTGATTCTATCATCTGTGAAATAACTTCAACCCAATTTCTGTGTTCATTGTGAAGACCCTGCGAGTATTGATTTATTGGAGGATTACCGGCTTAAACACATGTACATTGTATGTATGTTTTTGCAATAACTGTTTTCATTTGTATTTTGATAGGTCCTAATGAGATGAGGTATACTACTTCATTATGAATAGACGAGGCGAAGGTCGTACTCGTCGAGGGAGATCCAATAGCTCCTCCCCTACACCCACACGTGGCAAATCCAAGAGGCGAAACCCAGGTGCATCAGACTCTGGTGAGGACAGTCAGCCTCTAACCACTACAGCTCCATCCAGTAATAAGAAGCCAGCATTAACATTAGCAGCTCAAAACACTACTGGTTCAGGAGACTCAGATAATGGAAATAGGCGACAGAGTGCTAGAAACAAGGATGGTGGGGACACAAAAAGATCCGAAAAGGGAACAAAAACATCGACTAGGTCCAGTAAGAAACCGGCAGCCAGTCCACCCCAGACTATAGTGGACTCTCAGCTAGAGATGTCCATGGCATTGACTCCAATGGGATCTGATAGTACGGAAGTCAGTGAAACTGTCGACTCTGGTGTGGAGAAAACCCCTCCAAATGAAAGTAAGAAACCCATAGCTAAGCCTCCAAAAAAAAGAAAAGGCAGTGATTTTGACAGGGGTATAAGTCCTCTTCCACCCCCGCCTGCTAAACGACTTGCTATAGACTTGAAAGATTGGAAAAACCAACGTGTTCTGGCTCGTAGAAACTATGTGTATCAGCCTGGGTGTATTCAAAGTATTGAGGATGGACGCCACATGGGAATTTTATTTGATGGGGAAAAGACACAAGTGTTTATAAATGATGTTGTTGATTCAAAGATTCCTTTAGTAATAAGTGACTATAGCCCTATGGCTGTTATGATGAATGCTGGAGTGAGTGTGTGTGTGAGGACTGACCCTAACGTAAACGTCTTTCACGAAGGGCTTGTGATTGAAAAAAAGGCCCCATCATATGTAATTAAGCTGATGAATGTTTCTGGTGGAAGTGAAGATCGAATCCTTGCTTCTCGTGCAAATATTCGTCTTTTGCAACCACCATGGTTTGAAGATTTGGAGGAAGCTTTGGTGGAAGAACCAACAAAACTCCATGTACAAAGTCGTACTCCGACACAACCAATTATGTCCCCAGTGCCACCTATGACCCCTGGTATATCTCACATGTCCCCAGGCCTGTCAATGGGGCGGACGCCTTCTAGGACAGAGAGCTATGACTATTGCTCATCAGAAGATGAAATGAAAGAAGAAAATGTCAATTTCAACAGTTCTGGGATGAGCACACCACGTTCTGGAAGTGCTACCCCTGCCTCAGCTCAATCTAAAAATGGCAGAGATAAAAGTAAGCAGCCATTGAAGAAAAGAGAGATGGCCAGAAGTCGAAGTACAACATCTATTGAAAGCAACCGCTCAAGTACACCAAGATCTCCCAACACTACAAAGTACAAGAAAGGGGACGTAGTATCTACTCCTAATGGTGTGCGTAAAAAGTTCAACGGTAAACAGTGGAGGAGATTGTGCTCTAAAGAAGGTTGTGCTAAGGAATCCCAAAGAAGGGGCTATTGCTCAAGACACTTATCCCTCAAGGGTAAATCAGTGCACTCAGCCATGACATTTCCTGGTGGTAGCAAAGGCGACGAGTGGGAAGAATCTCGAGAGTTTGAGTTTGATCCAGATCGTCGATCTCAAAGTAATTTTGATGAAAAAGAAGCTGCTAATATGTTAGTGTGTTTAGGGAATTCTCGATCAACCACCCCAGCTATATCACCAGGGCCTTTACAAAATCACCCCATCTCCCCACATATACTGCAAGATCAATCACCAACGTCTCATCTTGCATACAGGGGTGGTGGGGCAACATTTACCCCCATTTCACCACAATCTCATACTCACCAACACGCCAATGTCCTGGGGTCCCCTCACCGTCACTGGAGTTCTGCCTCGGCTAAATCTGGCAGTTCGTCCTCTGAGCTGATTTCACCCATTACCCCTCAACTAACGCAGGGTTCTCCAGGAACCTTCTCAATACCTGGAAATAACTCACAGATCAGCCCTAGTGACCAACATGTCTCCCCCAGCATCAGAAATAAACACCGTGTTGAAAATTTCCCAAAACATGATCCAAATCGACCAGAAAGCAGACAGGACATGGGAGGAGAAAGCCATATTATAACATCTACTGCTCAGAAAAGTGCATCGCAATCACATCAACATTCAGACCATGGCCGATCAGCATTCCACCCTACATCACAACACACAAGTACAACTGCAATTCAACACAGACTATCATCTAGTACAATACCTGAGCATGAAACTGCAACTCTCTTGTCACCGAGTTACAAACCAGACTCTAAACAGACAACATTAACTACTGTACCACAACCGATGAGACCACGCAATAGACATAGCCTTCTACAGCAGAGTCTACAGTCACCCCCAGCACCCAATGTCAGCTCAGTTATTCTACCACAGAACTTGTCAGTAACTACACCAACAACATTTGAATTGACAGGAACGGGACAAATGGTAGGGCTACAGTCATCCATGCCTCATCAGCGTGGAGTGATACAGTCTACAGGCTCAGTACAGAGTTCAAATATTAATATGCACCAGACAGCTCTAAGTCATATTCAGAATGTTACTAATACCCTGCCCATAGTCACCCAAAACACCAATGTTGAACAAAGCAAACAACATGAGAAGCATGCTCATTCTATTGAGAGGGATGTACATAACCTTCAGTACCAGACCGTGCCCAGCCACCCCGCACCCACAGCCCTTTTACCTGTCATGTCCACTGGTGAGGACGCCCGGCCGATGGTTGGTATTCAAGTTCAAGGCAGCCAAGAACAAGGAGGTAAGCCATTTTAACTGTGATTCTTGTATTGCAGGAACACTACATGTTAATCCTGCTTTAATCTTCATGGGTGTCACCAATATCTTTTTGTTATGTTAACAGTTCCTTTAACAAGGCTTACTATTCTTTGTCTTATGATGCACCTGGATGAGTTACTTCAATTATTTATTTAAAGAATAAAATGTTATCTTCAAACTAATGAGATTTTTTTGTTTTCAGCCAGTAGCAATATTTCTAACCCAAAATTCCACCATGTAGACTATGTTGTCCAAGCATACAATTATACATGTATGTAATAGGCTTCAATTGTACTTGTATAGAAACGGTTCCTTGTAAAATAGTTAATCAGGCTACAGGTAAAATTCCAGCTGTTCAAAGAGCCAACATGTAGTCTGGCAGCTATTACAAGCCCCAACAGGGTCCTGTTTCCAGAGTGCTACTCACGATCCTTTCTGTTAACGAGTGAAATATGGCCCTCAACAAGGCATTAAAGGAAAGAGATAAACATTTACACGAATACATGTACATGTAGATGATGGGTCCCCTGGAAACTTTATGCATCATGTATTTATTAATAAAATCTAAAGATAAAAACATTGTTTCACTTAAATGTGATTCTGTAAATCTGTTGTGTACATGTTTATCATGAACAAGTTCCACAATTAGTTGCTTGTGCCATTAAATTGGTGTTTACATGTTTGACATTTGATAAAAGCTAGCCTACATTAAATACAGGGCACATGTGCCTGTAGAATTTGTTACAAAAATTGAATATTTTTGCTGAACAATTTTTATCTTTTTCAAAGATTTTGAAGGCCCGCAGCCGTGGCTCAGTTGTAGCGAGTGCGCTTCCTGAACTAAACATGCTTTGATTTACCATTCACGGATTTGAGTCCGCCTTTCGACCATTAGGTATATGAGCAAGTCCCATGTTGTGGCTCCGGCAATCGCGGGGGTGGTTTTTATGAGGTTTCCTCTCGGTCTTCCACCTTAATAAGGCTGTGTACAGTGAGCAATCCCTCATCATATATTGAAATACCCTTGAGTACAATGTTAAACACCAATCAAACAAACAAACAATCAAAGATTTTTACCTTGAAAATAGAAAATATTGAATCTTTTGAAACAAAAATTAATTTTTTATTCAATGTGTGGACAGCACAGCAACTTAGCCAATATATTTTACTTCATAACTCAAAGTACATATATCTGATCCTTGTACTGCCATAGTAAATTTACCTCAAAATTTGCAAACTGTATCAACAGTATAATATTATATCCCTGGCGGCTGTCGTTTATTGTGAGTGGGCGGGTAAAGTAGGAGTTTGGTGACAGAGCTTGTAGCAGCACCTGGTCCCCATGGTGAGCACATAGAGTAGAAATGGCCTTCACTTTGAATGAAACACATTCTTGGACATGTGCCACTATTTAAATTATGTCTGACTTAAGTTTCATCCCAAATAATGATATACCTGTGTAGATATATATATACATGTATAAAGTGGGTGGTTGGGTTTGGAGTTAGCTGTCTGTTGTTCTGATACACAAAACTTCATGTGAGGGCACAATGCAGCCGATCTGTTTGTTTTGTCTTTATATCATCATGTAATACTCCTGTATCACAGTACATGTAAGCTTATATACTATATTGTCATTTTGTTTTTGCCAATGACACCAAGTACACATATACATGATACATCTACATGTATGAGTGAATGACTGTTATTGCTCATTACAGATTTCCGTTGAGTGTTATTTTTACTACTAAAGTCACACATTGTGTCACATTAAATGCTATATCCATCCCCAAAATGGTAGTAAATATATAAACAGACTGATTATAGATGTATTTCAACAACAGTGTGAGTAGCCAGGGAGGTCTTCTCTTTTCATTTGGTGTACACTGTTCTCAGGGTCGAGTCCGTTAGTCGACTCTCAGGTATATGAGTGAGTCACATGCTGTTTCAATCGCATGGGGATATTGGGGGAG
>JARFOD010106445.1:0-30377 GCA_031763545.1 Mopalia muscosa
TGGTTGATTTCGTTCTACACTCCTGGTTAGGCAACTTTCTACACTATACTGGTTAATTTTTTCTACACTACTGGTCAATTCTACACTACTGGTTGATTTTTTCTACATTACTGGTCGATTTCTATACTACTGGTCAAATTATACACTACTGGCTCCAACACTCCTGGCTAACTTTGTTGGATTCCTTACTTTGATCTATATATAAATCTTGCAAATCCTCTCATTAAACGGACTGCCGTTTACTATTAACAGGAAAGAAATAATCTTACCTCGTTTTCTAATCTCAATAGATAAGACTTCCGGTGTTATTGCGGGAGATTTCGCTATCGAAATCTCATTTTTATGTATTGACATTATGGTTTTTGGTGGGTATCTAGAGTGTTATGTTTTAGTTTCATTCGTCTGCATTCCTAATCCTTTATTGTCTTTCTTTAACACCTTCTTACCCTGCCATGGGGTGGTTGACAAAAGCCCAACATTTAGTTCCAGTTCATGTTCTAATGGACAAAAAAGTCGCTCATTTTATTTTTTTAAATTACGTCTTCGGGATGATTAAATGTTACTTTCATCAGTAAATATTGAACCTATGATACCTCTACCATCTTCTTTGTTTACGTGAGCTACTTTTGAAAACCTTCCTATTCAGTGACTTGTAGCGCCTTTTCTGGTGGACTGGCAAAATGTTAAGCAAGTATAATTTCTGGTATAACCTCAACCATGTTTGACTTCTTAATTTGGTCTTTGATTACATTGTAGTATCCACAGTGCATTTAGCCACAAGTTAACCTATTTTTCATGTCCCATAACAATATTTTAACAAAAATATATTTTCGCTTCTTTCAATTTGGTTGACTTACTAAATAATTTAAACACACAACAACTGCTTTCACATTAATTTAAATGTCTGGTGCTTATGTAACATATTAAATAAATTAGTTTATGCAATCAGACACCGTTACACGAAACCAAATGAGATAGGTACGGAATCGGAAACCACGGGTACAGTGATACGAAAAGGTGTATAAATTCAAACAGATTGTAGTTTTTTGGCGCCCTGCAATAATAAATTTCCGTTTTTTTGTTCACCCTGTCAAAACCAGTAAGCGTCAAATCCTCAGTTTTCACCTTATTTGATCGTGTTAGCTTCATTAATCAATCATTCTTTGCCTAGAGATTTATGGGCTGCAATAGAAGCTTCAATTTCTCTGCTGCTCGATCTGACATTGCCAGCTCGCTTGGGACACGACCTCTGACGTTGGCCTGTTCAAGTGTTTGTCATCAGCTAACTGTTGGGATATAGCACGGACACTTGACTGACTGAACCCTGTTGAGAGAATGTTAAACTGTTAACAATCGTACTGTACTTATTATGTAAGTTATAGATAAACCTAAAACACTTTCTTCTCAAAGAGCAATATAGTAATTGTAAGTGCATTAAAGTTAACTTGTAACTTACGACTGTCGCACCAAAGCGTTTTATTGTTGACAACAGTTTTTTCTGATTAAATATATATGCACACAAGGATTAAACAGCTTGTGGTGATTAGTTTCACCGTCTGCGTGAAAAAGCAATGAAGACCAGACATCGATTTTGTCTACGTCACACCCATCACAATTGACCTGGATTGTACTCCATTTTCCGTCTACATGAGCGGTGAACACAGTTAACAACACCCTATTGGTTGGACATCTTTCGGGGACATACCGTGTTTATATTGAGTGAGGTATTGACAGTGAAGATTAACCACGTGTACGGGTGTTTTGATTTAAATCAGAGCTCAGTACATTGAGCTATCCCAGTCTGATGATATATCCCCACAATAGTATGTTGCAATAGATAAGAAATAAATCTATACAATAAAAAAGCCAAACAACCGATCTGTCAACGGATCAATATTTATACAGGAATAGTAATGTACAAAATATAGTTTGACAAACCTTGCCAGAAACTATACATATGTTTAGCGATCAGTTCGAACCCACGGTGCTTAGAAATAACTCTGCAGACAACTTTGTTTGTATTGTTCTACACTCGTCAAATATTAGGATCAGTCGATCTCATTTTGTCCTACAAGAAACAAAGAAAGTAGTTCATTGAGTGAGGATACTTTCATTTGGCCTCGTGTTCACATGCGTGCAATTGCATTGATATTATATAATTTTCTTTATCATTCAAATAATTTTGTTCTGAAACTAGGTCAGGGTCTGCTGTTATCTTGTAATCTTCTCAAGTTTGTTACAACTGATGCGTTGACTAAGCTGTAGCTATGAAAGCCGGATGCGGCCACTCGTTCTTTCGTAGTTTTCTCCATCAAAAACCACGGCAAACCCACGAACAATGAATCAAAACTGCAAGATTAGAAAAGCCGAAACCACGAAACTGCGAGGCAAAACTACGAAAGTGTGCAGCGAAAGTACAGGGCAAATCTACGAGAGTACTTTCGTTGTTTCTACTTTCGCAGTTTTGTAGTTTGGCCTCGCAGTCTCGCGCTTTCGTTTGGCACTTTCGCAGTTTTGTGGTTTCGACCTTCAAGAAAAGAGCAAAAGCACGAAATCAACTTTGCTCTTTTGTCGTCTGGTCTCCACCGGAAGGCGAAAGTAACTTAGCTCTTTTGTCTTCGGTCTGACGTGCGCGTGCAGTTTACAGCCATCGATGCTTTTTCAGAACTTGGAATATGCCACTTAAGCTGCAGTTTCGCAATAAATGAAATATTATACAATAAAAAAGACATATTTGAGATCATTTTAACACACACTTATAAATTATGAGTATATAATAATTTATATGATGATTAAAAAAGTGAATCGTGGGTTTGGCCTTTTATCCTCGTTTTTGACGGAGAAAACTATGAAAGCACGAGTGGCCGCTTCTGGCTTCCATATGTAGCAACAACGTAACGTTCATTCATCATATATCTACGCTGCACAATTTTAGTATTCGTTAAATAGATGCTTTCCACACACGTGAGCTTGTGTCCTGTACCGCTATACAAATTAACATATTAACTATACGACGGATTATATTATTGATCAGATAATGTTATCTCAAAATCTCTGCCCCTAGCTTCACTTTTTATACAATTAAAGTTAAATACCTTGTTTTTGTAACCACTCGTTTTCTATACAATGTTCGATGGAAGCAATGTATTTTTTATGCCCTGTCGATTGATTCTCAATGAAATATAGATCAGAATACACGCGGGACAGGAATACAGGCGGTAGAATCAATCAGATCTGAAAGATTTTCATCTGAACCCTTGTTTACACTACCTCTTCCTGAGCGAGACCAAATTCTATGGCCGTGTTGAAGCAGTCTTCTAAACGTCTCATTATCGATTGTACTAGTGGTGGATGTGTACATTATCTCCCATACCTCACTCTTATCTTCACAACTCACACATGTAGTCAAATAACATTTTGCTGATAAACTATTGATTTTCTTAGCTTGGGATATCAATAACTGATCGGCACCTTTATTTTAATCGAAACCAGGCTCGTTTTCTTTAATCTTCTTGCTGAGACCGTCGACATCGAGGCTGCTTTCTACATGTTTTACCTACGGCTTTCCGCCCATTTTCAGCTACGTTAATTCGCCATATAAGTGTAATAGCCTTGAGTATAACGTTAAATATGTCATAATAAACTAAGCAATTATAGAAATAAAAGTAATGGATATCAGACGTTCTCTACATACAATGTACACTAAAGAATAACCATTTTTATTTTTTCCTGATATCCAGATAGTGTAACTAAAGTACACAAGTCGTATTTACATTGGACTTCAGAAAAATAATCCAGACTAAGATATTAACCTTAATAATTATAGAAATGATAGGGAAAAAACGATTTGTCCAAAGAAATCACTAGATTCCGAAGTGCATCGTAGTAGGATTATTAGTCGGACACGCTAGCCACTAAATCACTGCCGCGGGTGGCAAGGGATTGCTGTAAGAGATAATTGATATTCCTTGTCGTCAGACTGGCCGTTTGCAAGAGCATGTGCATGCCACTAACTTCACTCGCAAAACAATTAGTCAAGTACCATTTGCCTACAAATCCAAATGGGCTTCAGAATGGCATTGCAATCCTTGACCGAAGTTTCGCTTCCGTGAGTTCGAGTGATTTAATTGGTTGCGAGCTGGGTCAGCCATTCAATGGCAACCCAGTCCGTTCCAAATAATCAGACATGCACATTTTGTTAGGGGTTTAAGAAGACAGCCCTCTGTATTTATGGCCAAAATATAACAAATAGAACGATATTTATGGTCGGGATTCCAACCTTTATGGCAAGCACACCTTACTTGTGACTGTCGAAGATCTAGTTGATATAATGTTTGATTCCGGCTAAAACGGAAAGTTCCCGAAACGCCCAGAAAACACTTGTTTTTTGGACATATATGCAATTGTGTATTATTTGGTCTAATACATTCGCCGGGTGCAATGAGGAATAGCTTCTAGTCATTCGGAAATCTCTTCCTTACATTGTACAGCTGTGGGGTTGAATTTGACAATGGCTTTACATTGTCGGACATCGTAAGACTGGAGCTCAGTAGCAAGTGGTGTTATTGGCATTATTTAATACTAACAGAAGTTTCTGACGATTTTCTCTGCGACAAAACTCTTTTGACTATTCTAGACAATGCGGGTAAATCAGCCCCCACCTATTAGCAAATCAATACACAAGACTCGGCTATGGTCCAATAGGGAGCTCGGTTTGAGTTGGGCTGGATTTGAAATTTCACAAATTTCACAATGCATTTAAAAATTGTGCCTGAAAGCCATTCGAAAATATCTTCAATTCTTGACTCATATAATTATCGGATGTGTACTTAATCAAGCGTCTCTACTAAGGGGTAATGTATAGAACCGTCATCTGTATATTAAACAGTCATTTCAGAATAGAAAGTTATATTGTCATTATTGTCATTTTCTACATGTAGTTAAAGTTAAAACGATTCTTGAAAGTTGTGATCCCTAATTTATTGTTTGATATATTGGTTTTGACACTACTAAAACAGATTAATTGTACATGTACAATTAAATGTGTATTCAAACGGACAATCGTTCGCTCTGTTGCATGTATTGTCCGACACTGACACACTCTTGGATATAATGTTTTATTTATATTAAAGCAAGTAGTGTTGCTATCATTATTGCTAACAGTAGTTTCTGACAATTTTCTCTGTGGCAAAACTCATATGGATATTCTAGAAATTGGCTTTAAAAAAAAGAGAATGGTTCTAAACGGATCCAGGATTGTTCTAAATGGAACCATAACGACAAAAACGGTTCTTTGATATAATAAGATAGAGATAAATACATGGCACAATTGCTGTGAGGGTACAAAACCAAAAATGGTTCCAACAGAGCCATAACTGAAAAAGCATAAAGGGTTCCGTTATAGCGATATTTATACTGATCCGTATACATTTACAAGGTTTGTGCCAATATAAGGTTATAAATAAACCCATCATAATTAATTTCATTATATATGTTATTGGTTTTGTATACAATTATTTTGTCTGTCTATTTTCTGGTTTTATTCCAGATATAAAAAAATATGCTATATACCCTGCCATTATTTAACCGACTGCCGTTAATTGTTAACTTGAACGCAATAATCTTACCTCGTGTCCATGTCTCATAAGATAAAACTTTCGGTGTAATTCCAGGAAATTTTGATATTGAAATCTCATTTAATGTATTATTGATTAATATCAAGAGTGTTAATTTTTATTTCCATTTCTCTTCATCGTTCGATTACTGTCCTGTTAGTGTTTGTGAGAGGTTGACAATAGTCCAACATTTGGTTTAAGTTATCATTCTACTTGACACAAAAAGTATCTCACTGTATGGTAATGGACGCTTCGGCTAAGACAAATATGTTGGTTATTATTTTATTTTTCTAATTACGTCTTCGGGACGACCAAATTTTACTTTCATCAGTAATTGGAAAACCTGGGATACCGTTACGATCTATCATTGTTTCTGTGACCTGCTTTAAAACAAACATTCCTATTCAGTGACATGTAGGGCCTGTCCTGCAGGAGTGGCGATCCATTAGAACAGATCATTTCTGGCTTGACCTTCGCTGATTTCCCAATTTGGTGCTTGATTATATTGAATCATCCACGGTAGCTTAAGCCTCAACATACCACCAAATTTTCTAAATCCCATAACAGTTTTTGTAACAAAAATATCATTTTCGCTTCCTTGAATTCGTTTGACTAACTAAATTGCTTGATCGAACAAAGATTTCCCTCATGTTATTTCACATGTCTGGTGCATAGGTAAAATGGGTAAATATAGCAAGTAAATTCACGTAATCAGATTATGTGGTACGGAATCAAATGAGATTGCTACGGAATCGGAAAACCACGGGTATAGTGATAGGAAAAGGCGTGTGATGAATCTATTTAACCCAGCTGTAGTTCGTAATTGGCGCCCTGCAATAATAAATTTCCCTTTTTAGTTCACCCTGCCAAAAATGTATTTCTTAAAGCGACCCAACGAGAAGGCATTTTCACCCGATTAGATTGTGTTAGTTTACTTAATCAATCACTCTTTACCTAGAGATTTATGGGCCGCACTAGAGCATTCAATTTCTCTGACATTGCCTAGTCACTTGGGACACGACCTCTGACGTCGGCCTGACGATTGTTTGTTTTCAGTTAACTATTGGGATATAGGACTGACATTAGGCTGACTGAACGCTGGTGAGATAGTGTTAAACTGTTGGCAATCGTACAACACGTACGTAAGATAGAGATAATACTTTCTTTCTCAATGAGCAAGCTAGTGAGATTAAGTGCATTGATGCACACTAGTTAACTAGTAACTGTCGCACCAAACGCTTCATTGTTGAGGCGCGTTTTTACCAGTAAATATGTAGGCACACATTGAGTAAACCGCTTGTAGTGATTAGTTTCACCGTCTGGGTGAAAATGCAATGATGACCAGACATCGATTTTATGTACATCACACCCATCACATTTGACCTGATTGTACTCAATAATCTGTCTACATGAGCGGTGCACACAGTTTACACCCTATTGGTATTGATTGAGCATCTTTCGGGGACGTAAGGTGTTTCTATTGATCGATTGACAGTGGAGATTGACCACATGTGGATTGGCGTTTTGATTTGAATCAGAACTCAATACAGTGAACTATTTAGGTCGGGTGAAAAATCCCCGCAACATCATTTCTCTATAGATTTGCAATACATCTATACAATCAAAAACTCAAACAAAATTTGTCCCAATAAAATACGTATGCATAGTAGTTTATTGAGTGAGAATACTTTCACTTGTCCTCGCGCTCACATGCGTGAAATTGCATTGATATTATATCATTTTCGTTATCATTCAAATAATTTGATTATGAAAATAGGTCAGGGTCTGCTGTAATCTTGTAATCTTCTCAAGTTTGTTACAACTGATGTGATGACTAAGCGGTAACATCAACGTAAAACGTCCATTCAATATATATTTACGCTGCACAATTTTGGTGTTTGGTAATACATGATTTCCTCACACGTGAGCTTGTGTTCTCTAACGGTATACAAATTACCATATTAACTGTACGACGGATTATATATTATTCAGATAATGTTATCCCCAAATCTCTGCCACTAGCTTCACTCTTTACCCAGTTAAAGTTAAATACCTGTTTTTTTATAACCACTCGTTTTCTATACAATGTTCTCATTTAAACCCTTGATTACATTGCCTCTTAATGAGTGGGACCAAATTCTATGGCCGTGTTGAAGCAGTCTTCTAAACGTCTCGCTATTGGTCGTACAAGTGGTGGAAGTAAATATTATCTCCAATACTTCAATATTATCTTCACAACTCCTACAAGTAGTCAAATACTATTTTGCTGTAAAACAATTGATTTTCTACGCTTTAGTTATCAATAACTGATCGACAGTTTTATTTTAATCCGAACCAGATTAGTTTTGTTTAATCGTCTTGCCTGTTGACATCGAGGCTGTTTCTACAGGTTTTACTTATGGCTCTCGCCAATTATCAGCTAAGTCAATTCGCCATATAAGTGTAATAACCTCGAGTATGACGTTAAATATACCATAATAAACCAAGCAATTATAGAAATAAAAGTAACGGATATCAGCCGTTCTCAACATATAATGTATCCTTAAACATAACCATTTTTAATTTTTTCCTGATATACGGATAGTGTAACTAAAGTACACAAGTCCTAATTACATGGGACTTCAGAAAAATAATCCAGACTAAGCTATTAACCTTAATAATTATAGAAAGGGACAGCAAAAAAGGGTTCCTCCAACGAAATCGTCAGATCTCGAAGTATATGGACGTAGGAATATTTGTCGGACACGCTAACCACTAAATCGCTGTCGGGGGGCTGAAGGTGATTGCTTTAGGAGATAATTGATATTCCTTGTTTTAAGACCGGCCGTTTGCAAGAGCATGTTTTTGCCACTAACTTCACTCACAAAACAATTAGTCAAGTACCATTTGCCTACAAATCCAAATGGGCTTCAGAATATCATTGCAATCCTTGACCGAAGTTTTGCTTCCGTCAGTTCTAGCGTTTTGATTGGTCGCAAGCTGGGTTAATCATTGAAGGGCAACCCACTTGCATTAAAGTGCGGGAGAAGTAATATCCACATCTACTTAATACTGACTGATATTAATATAACATTGAGGAATTTTCGAAAACAATTGATTATACAACTTGCACATTTATATTAAACTTCATAAGTTTGTTAAATTGTGTTCAATCTACATGTTACAATACGGTGTGATAGCACTTCCTGAAATTGCCCTCCAAGTATTTCTTATAACTCTATTGGGGAGTTTTTTTTATCATTATGCTAGAGTTTGGTATTCACTGAGATAACCTAGGAAAGTTACCGATTCGTTATTTCATAAAACTTATGCTGCTAACATCATTTGGAGGTCTTGTTACTTATTCATCCCACAACAAAGTACCACCATTTCTATGTCAATTCGCCATCATAATATACTAGGTCAATCATTGCGGATGGCATAATAGATTGGACAGAATATCCAGTCCATTCCAAATAATCAGACATGCACAATTTGGTAGGGGTTTGAGAAGACAACTCGCTGGATTTATGGCCAGGAAATAACAAATAGAACGATATTTATGGTAGTGATATCAATCTATACGACAAACACAGCTAACTTCTTACTGTTTTACGAAGATTTATTGGCAGAATACATGTCTGGTTATTTGAGCAGGTGGATATTAGCTTTGATTCCGGCTAAAACGGAAAGTCCCAGAAAAACGCTGAAAACTCTTGCTTTTTGGACATATATGCAATTGTGTATTCTCTGGTCTAATCCATTTGCCGTGTTGAATGAGGAATAGTTTTGAGTCACTTAGGGATCTATTCCTTTCCTTGTATGGCTTTACATTGTCTGGAATCGTAAGACTGGAAGCTTAAAGCTCAATATCAAGTGGGGTTACTGGCATTATTACTAACAGTAGTTTCTGACAATTTTCTCTGCGGCAAAACTAATATTGCTATTCGAGACAATGCTTTAGATTTCTTCACCTACTAGCAAATCAATACACAAGCCTGCTATGGTCCAATAGTGAGCCTCGGTTTGAATTGGGCTGGATATCAAATTTTCACAAATTTCACAAAGCATATTAAAATTCCTGCTGAAGGCCATTCGGAAATATCTTCAATTGTCGAATTAGTGTACTTAATCATCATACGTCTCTACTAAGGGGCGATGAATAGAACCGTCATCTGTATCTTAAACAGTCATTTCAGAATAGAATGTGGGTTATATTGTCATTTTCTTACATGTAGTTAATGTTAAACGATTAAAGAAAAGTGAATATTGTTGAATGATGTAATCCCTAATTTATTGTTTGGTATATTGGTTTTGACATTCCTAAAACTGTACTTGTACAATTATAAGCGTATTCAAACAGACAATCGTTCGCTCTTCTGCATGTATTATCCGATAGTGATACACTCTTGGATATAATGGTTCTTTGAGAGTCGTTTAGAAAACAGAATGGCTCTAAATGCAACCAGGATGGTTTTAAATTGAACCACAAGGACAAAAACTGTTCTTTGATATAATAAGATAGAGAGAAATACATGGCACACCTGCCGTGATGGTTACAAACAGAACCAGAAAGGGTTCCACACAGCCATAACTAAAGAGCCTTAGATGGTTCCATTACATCCGTATTTTTCTTAGCCTGCAGTAAAGAGCCTAATGGTCTCGATGCTGTTTCCCCTTGTAATTTTGTTGAATTCTTTACTTTGCTTTAAATTATAGGAAACAAAGAGTAATCCGTATACATTTACAAAGGTTTGTGCCAATCTAAGTTTATAAAACTATCATAATTAAAGCGAGTATATCTGTAATTGGTTTTATATATAAGAGTTGTGTCTTTCTATTTCCTGGTTTCATTGCGGATATAAGAAAATATATAATATACCCTGTCGTTATTTATCCGACTGCCGTTAATTATTAACTAGAACGCAATAATCTTACCTTGTCTGATAAACCTTAGGTAAAAATCCAGGAAATTCGGTTATTAAAATCTCATTTTATTGTATTTTTCGGTGGATATCAAGACTGGCTTTTTAAATTTTCATTTGTCTTCATCCCTAATCCCCTAATGACCCTATTTAATACCAACTATAGACACAAACAAGAGGGTGGTCTGTTTCTTGTCTTTGAGTGTTTTTGTCAGAACTTGACAACAGCCAAACTATTGGTTCCAGTTATTTTTCTTCTAGACAAAAGTCGTTCACTATAGGGCATTGGAGGCTTCGGCTAAGACAAACCCTGATATGTTTGTTATTATTTTATTTTTTCCATTACGTCTTCGGAAAGACTAAATCAGTAATTTTAAAACCTATGATACCGCTTTAATCTATCATTGTTTCTGTGACCTAGTTAAAAAAAAAACCTTCCTATTCAGTGTCATGTATATGCCTGTCCTTGCGGACTGGCGAAACGTTAGGAGAGATCATTTATGGCTTGACCTTCGCTGATTTCCCTATTTGGTCCTTGATTATATTGAAGCATACACGATAACTTAAGTCTCAACAACCCCCTAATTTTATAAATCCAATAACAATTGTGTTACAAAAGTATCCCTTCCGCTTCTTTTAAATGATTTGTCTTACGAATATTTTTTTATCGAACAACGATTTCCTTCACTTTAATTCACATGTCATGCATAGGTTAAATGGGTAAATAAAGTTGTTCATGCAATCAGACTCCGTGACACGCAATCAAATGCGATTCGTACGGAATAGGAAACCCACAGGTACAGTGATACGAAAAGGCGTAATATAATTCTATTTAACCAGTCTGTAGTTTATGAGCGCCCTGCAATAATAAATTTCCCATTTTAGTTCCCCGTGTCAAAAGTGGCATTTATTGAAGCGACCCAGCGAATGGGAAGAGCCTAGAGATTTATCCGCCGCAATAGAGCCTTCAATTTCTCTCCTGTTCGATGTGACATTGCCTGATCACATGGGACACGACCTCTGACGTTTGCCTATTAAAGGCTAGGCTTATTGAGTGAATTTGAGAGTTTGTACAACTGTAGGGTATCCTAATTCAGCCAGACAATTATATAAACAATCGGCCCACCTTTAATCAGTAACAGGCTTGTCTAAATTCAATACTGATAGCTCTTGTTATGTTACCGATTGCATTTGCAAGATCTTCGCCACATATTTTACATGTATATTCAAGACGGGGAGTTACTTAATCTATAAAACCTTACTATTGGATGAACCAAGTTAACTAGGAACTGACGTCTCTCGCTCCAAACGTTTTATTCTGAATGCCAGTTTTTTCTGATTAAACATTTATGTACACATTGATCAAACCGCTTGTGGTGATTAGTCTTTCAGTCTGCGTGAATAAGCAATGATGACCAGACATCGATTTAGTCTACATCACACCCATCACAATCGACCTGATTGCACTCCATTTTCCGTCTACATGAGAGTTGAACACCGTTAACACCTTATTAGTATTGGTCGGACATCTTTCATGGCCGTAACGTGTTTCTATTGATGGATTGACAGTGGAGATTGACCACCTGTGGATTGGCGTTTTGATTTGAATCCTAATTCTATACATCGAGCTATCCTGGTGGGTGATATATCCCCACAACAGTATGTCGCTATAGATTTATAATACATCTACACAAGGAATGAAATCAATTTATCAAACAATCAACAGACCGAGATTCAAAACAAGAATCAATATTTATTACGTCACAGTTACCCTCTTGGTATTGGTTGAACATCTTGGTTGGATGTAACGGGTTTCTATTGATGGATTGACAGTGGATTGGTGTTTTGATTTGAATGAGAACTCAATAAAGTGAGCTATCTATGGAAGTCAGGTGATAAATCATCACAACAGTATCGCTACAGATTTGTATTACATCTACACAATGCATCAAATCAAACAACCGAGCCAACCTATACCGATATACAGGAGCAGTAGCATGAAACCATCGGAATGACTTGAAATATGAATAGCGATCAATTGAAACCTTCGGTGCTTGGAAATATCTCCGCAGACAATTTCTTTTATATTCTTCCACTCTTGTCAGGTATTTGGATGAGTCTATCTAATTCTGTCCTATTTTATCCGACTGTCGTTTAAAATTAAGGGTATCCCAATAAAATATTTGTTTTTAAAAGGAACGATTGTATTGAGTGAGAATGCTTGTACTTGGCCTTGCGTTCACATGTTAGAAATTGCATTGGAATATATCATTTTTAACCATTCAAACAGCCAAAAAGTTTGGTTTCGCAACTTGTCAAGGTATGGTGTTATCTTGTAATCTTATTTAAGTTTGAGGCAGTAGAGTTACGTTAATTCGTTATATATCTTTCGCTGCTCCGTTTCAGTGCTTTTTTTTATAGAGGATTTCTACACACGTAAACCTGTGTACTGGGGTGAGATTGTAAATACATTATTTAAGTGGTAACTGCATTGAAAGCAACAGATTTGCGTAAATATTTCTATGTTCGATTTCCACATTTGCTGAGTAAGCTTAAAAATCAATAATACACGGTAGTGTTTCTATTACCTGAGAGGAACGGATAGTTGGAAACGAGCTTCAGGTTGTCTTACTGCTTGCACTCAAAACTAAGGTACAACATATAGCTGTTCCGTTTGTGATGTCCCTGTATTGCGTCATGTTCCTGTTACTACTAGTATTCGATGCTTATTTATGTAGCTGGGTTCAAATTAGTGAAACAATTTTGCAGATACTTTAGGAAAGACCATCAAAATGATGTTATCAGTACTAGAGGGCTCAAAAATAAGAGTCAGGCTGTTTTTTTAATTAAAAAGAAAATTGTTATAACCTGTGTGAAAAGTTTAAACAGAATCCTACTTGTGCCTTTTATAGGTGATAACAACACGTCTTTGTGGATAAGAAGAAGTTATAAGGCTTTGTTACATCCGTCTTTTAACGTCTACACTATCGATCTTAATACTGATTGCATCAGGGGAATTTTTCCTCAAAATCCTCGGCACTAGCCTAACTTTTAAACTATTAAAGTTAAATGCCATATTTTCGGTACCTCTCTGTTTCAAAACAATGTTTCATTGAACCGAAGTAATTTTTTATGCCCTCTCGATTTGTTTCCAGTAAAATATAGATCAGAATAGGCACTATACGGACCGGAAAAAAACATTAGACTGAATCGGAGCTGATAGATTCTCATCTGAGTCCTTGTTTACATTGCCTCGCCATGAGTGAGACCACACTATGGCCGTGTCTTCTAAACGTCTCACTATCGATTGTGATTGTCGGATTAACGTTAGCTCTAATACCTCACTGCTAACGTCAAAACTCACAAAATTAAAGTCAAATACTATTCTGCTGATTTTTTTTAAGCTTTCGGTGTGAATAACTGATCGGTGTGAATAACTGATCGACACTTATTTAAATCGGAACTAGGTTCATTTTATGCGTCGCGTGGCTTAGTGGTAGCGTGTGCGCTTACAAATCCTGCTTCGATGTACCGTTCACCAGATCGAATCCGCCTGCTCACCATCATGTATACGGTTTTCCACCGTAAAGGCAAGGAAGTACAGTGTGCTGTGGGCAATCAGTCGTCATATAAGTGAATTACCCTTGAGTACGACGTTAAACCCCAATCAAACAAACAAACGAATAGGAGAGCTAGACTTACCGATGGCGGACACAGTGTAGTGACACACATCCCGGCTAGATTTAACATAAATATACATTTCATCATGAGAACAAGTTTTAGTTTTACATAACATAAACTTCTAAACTCAAAGACAAGAGTAATCTTTCGAGGCCGCCTTCAGATCGTATGCATGCTTGGAAACTAACCTTTCCTGGAATGTAGACATCGATGATGATTTCTACAGGGTGAATTTATGTCTTTCTGCCCAATTATCAGCTACGTAAATTCGCCATATCAGTGAAATTAACCTTTAGTACGACAGCATAATAAACTTACCATGGAAAGAAAGGTAACGGATTTCAGATGTTCTCTACATATAATACATCCCAAAGTATACCTAATATCCGGATATTGTAACACACGTTATATTTGCGTAGGACTTCAGAAACATAATCCAGACCAAGATATTAGCTTCTAGAATGGTTAATGGTAAAAGTTAAAATCAAACGATTTGACCAACGAAATCGATAGACCCTTTACATGTCAATCCTGACGTTTGTCATGGCATGTCGCACAGCAGTCCTTGTCCATTTTTACACAATTCGCTGTTTAAATGCCATGGAAAACCTCTGCCATTGACGAAGTCACATCGTGGGACTCCTTAATATACCTGATGGTCGACATAAGGACTCGAAGCCGTGAGCCGTACATCGAGGTAGGATTATTAGGCGGCCAAGCTACATACTAAATTACAGCCGCGGGCTGAAAGTGATTGTGGTTGGAGGTAATTGATATTCCTTGTCATCAGGCTGACCGTTTGCAAGTGCATGTGCTTGCCACTAACTTCACTCGCAAAACAATTATTCAAGTATCATTTGCCTGCTAATACAAACGGTCTTTGGAATGTTATTCCAATGCTTGACTGAAGTTTTGCCTCGGTGGGTTCGAGAGGTTTGATTGACCGCAAGCGGGGTCAACCATTGCAGGACAACCCACTTGCATTTAATTGAAGTGTGGGGAAAGTAATATACACATATACCTTATACCAGAAGTTTATCAAGCAGAAGTATGAAACCAGTCTCAACGAAACATGAAACTATTTGATTTTGGACATACATACAATTGTGGGTTCTCTGGTCTAATCTATTTGCCGGGTTGAATGAAGAATAGATTCTGGTCTCCGAGATATTGCAGGCTTTACATCGTATTCGGCGCTGGCATTGAATTCCAAAAAGGGCTTTACAGTGTCTCAAATCGTATAGACTAGACGCTTAGAGCTAAATAACACTTGGTGTTACTAGCATTAATGCTAACAGTAGTTTCTGACAAACATATTTGCGGCAACACTCCTATGACAAGTCTAGACAATGCGGTTACATTTGCCTCAACTAATGTCAAATCAATACACAAAATCACAAATGGACCAATAGTGAGGTTTGGCTTGAGTCGGCTGGTTTTGAAAGTTCACAAATCTAAATCATATGTATATGAACTTACCAGCCATTTGAAAATATCTTTTGAATTCTATTGATGTATGGAAGAGTGATCAATCAAACTTCGTTGATTAGAAGCGATGAGTTCAACCGTATCTGTCAATCTGTATATTAATATTCATTTCAAAATAGAAAGGTGTTATTTTGTCTAAAGATCTTTTCATTTTATTACATGGATTTAAAGTTAAATTGATTAATGAAAACTAAATAGTATTGATTGGTAGGATCCCAATGCATTGAGGCTTTATGGTCTAGATTTATTGATTTTGACACTCTTACCCTAAGCATATTGACTGTGCCTGCGTATTCAAACAGACAATCATTTGATCTGTTACATACATTGTATAAATACTAACAGTAAAGGGGATCATGGTGGCTACCGGGTTTCTTTCAGATAACGTAATTGGATTCTTTACTTTGATCTATACAATATGTTATATACCCTGCAATTATTTACCCAACTACCGTTAATTATTACCAGGAACGAAGTAATCTTACCTGTGTTTCCAAGTCTAATCAGATAAGACATCCGGTGTAATGCTAGGGATGTCCGCTGTTGAAATCTCATTTCTTTGTTGTTATTATTAACATGTACGTTTTTGCAGGAAATCAAGAGCGTTATATTTTAGTTTTATTCGTCTGCATTCCTTATCTTTCAATGTCCTTTGTTAACATCATCTTGTCCTGCCGTGGGGTGTCAAAGGTTGACAAAAGCCAAACAGTTAGTCCCAGTTATTGTTCTACTGGACAAAAACGTCGCTCACCAAAGAGCATTTCACGCTTACGTTCAGACAGATCCTGATATGTGTGTGTTATTTTTTTTTTGTTGAATTACGTCTTCTGGACGACCATTTATTACTTTCATGCGTAATTGGTAAACCTACGATACCTCTACCATCTATTATTGTATAAATGAGCCCGTTATAAAAAAACCCATCCTATTCAGGGACATGTAGCGCATCTCCTGTGGACTGGCGAAACTTTAGGAGAGTCCATTTCTGGTTTGACCTTAACCTTCGCGGATTTTCCTATTTGAAGCTTGATTATTGTGTAGCATTCAAGTTATATTTAGTCTCACCTTACCACTAAATTGTTCCATTTTCATAATCCTATATCAATTGTATAACAAAAATATATTTTGTAGCTTTTTTAAATAGATTTGACTTACTAAATACTTACTTACCGTCATATTTATTGACATTGCTGGTGCATTAATTAAATGGGTAAATAAAGCTTTTCATGACTGCGGAATCGAATGAGATTGGTACGGAATCAGAATCCACGTGTACAGCGATACGAAAAGGCGTATGATAAATCTATTTAGCTAGTCGGTAGTTTATTGGCGCCTGCAATAATAACATACACTTTTTAGTGTACCCTGTCACAATTTGCTTTTATTGAAGCGACCCAACGAGCAGGCTTCTGATTTTCAGTTTTCACCCAATTAGGTTGTGTTAGTTTAATTAAATCAATTATTCTTTACCTAGAGATTTATGAGCCGCACTAGAGCCTTCAATTTCTCTCCTGTTCGATCTGACATTGCCTGGTCACTTGGGACACGACCTCTGACGTTGGCGTGTTAAAGTGTTTACATATAGAGTATTCAAATTCAACCAAACAATTATAACTGTAATTAAAGAAAACAATAGGTCCACCTTCAACGAAATCAGTTGCTGGTTTATCCAAATTCAAAACTGATAGCTCCTATGATTACCGATTGCATTTGCAGGATCTTTGCCACATATTATATATGTGAGTACATTAAGACGTCTGGTATTTGACAAACGTGCTGTACTTACTTAATATGGGTAACGGTATAATACTCTACTACTCACTGAGATAGATTGAAAGAAATTATAGTAACTGAAAACTCCCGCTCCAAACGTTTCATTCTGGAGGCGAGTATTTTTTATTAAATATATATGTACACATTGATCGAACAGCTTCCGGTGATTTGTCTCTCCGTCTGCGTCAAAAAGCAGTGATGACTAGACATCGATTTTGTGTACATCACACCTATCACAATTGACCTGATTGCACTCAATTATCCGTCTACATGATCGGTGAACACAGTTAACACCCTATTGGTATTGGTTGGACATCTTTCATGGCCGTAACGTGGTACTATTGATAAATGACAGGGGAGATAGACCACGTATGGTTGGTGTTTTGATTTGAATCAGAACTTCAAACATTGAGCTATCCCGGTCGGATGATAAATCCCCTAAACAGCATGTCGCTATAGATTTATAATACATCTACACAAGGAATGAAATCAAAGCTATCAATCAATATTTGTAAACAAAATTTACAATATTCGAAGAGAAAGTATAGCTTTACAAAACATTCCAATAACTGGATGTATGCATAGCGATCACTTCTTATATACTTGGTATACTTGGAATTGGCACGGCCCAATAATTTGTTTGTTTGTATGTCTGATAGGGGTTTAACGTAGTACACAGGGGTATTTTACTTATATGACATGGAGTGTCCACTTGTCACTTGTTTCTTGCCTAATAACAGAGGAATTTTCATTACAAAAACCACTCCCGCGCGATTGCCGGGGCCACATCGTGTGACTCACTCATATTTCTGATGTTCGACAGACGTTCTTGATTTCGTAAACAATAAATCGAAGTAAGAGGAACAGGCTTGCATTGTAGCAACTTAGCCACGATCCTTGGTGGTCTTGCAATACATGGTCTAAGTGTTAACTGGATCAAATTATCGGGTTTCATTAAACATGTCTGTGTGATTCCTACACCAGCTAAATGGTACACTGTAGTGTGTCCGTTAACCGTTAGGTGATGGGATCAATGGTCCATGAGAAGTTTTATATCTAGAGTCAAATATAATTGCTATTACTATCTTTTAAAATTATATGGTACATACCTGACTTCACCAAATTAACAAAATTATTTTGTAGATTATCAAAGAAATAGTTTCCCGTTAACATTATGTTATCAGTACTAGGAGACACGCCATTTAACCGTAGGCTGCTCATTTTGTTAAACAAAAAGCGAATAAACTGCATGAACAGTGTTGACTTGAGAAATTTATAGGTAAATACAATAAGTCTTCAAAAGTGAGAAGAAATTAAATTGCTTTGTTGAAACTCTTTTTTTAACTTCTACACTATTTATCTTAATGTTTATTGTACGAGGCAAATAACACAATTAAAATTAAATGACATGTTTTTCATAACCACTCGGTTTCTAAAGAATAGTTTGTAGCCCTCTCGATTGATTTTAGGTGAAATATTGATCAGAATACACATTCTGTGGACCGGAATAAAGAAGTTAGACATAGTCAGAGTTGATAGATTCTTATTCAAATCCGTGTTTACATTGCCTCGTCATGAGTGAGACCAAATCCAATGGCCGTGTTTAAGCAGTCTTCTAACAACTCAGTATTGATCGTAACAGTGGTAGAGGTGAACATTATCTCCAATACCCCCACTACTAGCTTCAGAACTCACATAATTAAAGTCGAATACCATTTTGCTGATAAACGTTTGATTTCGTTAAGCTTGCGACGTCAGTAACTGATCGCAGGTTAGCTTTAAATCGTTTTTTAATCCTCTTCAGAGGGTAATGCTAAGAGCTGGTGGTACATTAATGAGTAACACATTCCTGTTGGATTTAACAGAACTTAATTATTCCGACATTAGAATGGGCTGTAAATTTACCTTACCTGGACTGCTGACTTCCACGAAAAGTAAGGCTGAAGCTTTTAACTTCAGCCCGCATGTATGCATTAAAAGTAAATATTTATTGGACTATATGTCGGACGTTTATTAATGTTTTCCCTCTCCCATTATTCGCTGCGTTAATTCGTCTTACAAGTGAAATAACCTTTAGTGTATGATAATCCAATCGTATATAGAAATAAAAGCAACGGCTCTCTACATATAATATATCCCAAAGAACAGCCATTTCATTTCCCCTGATATCCGCATTTTGTAACTAAATCACACAAGTCTTATTTACATAGGACTTTAGAAACATAATCCAGACCACGGCAATAACCTTAATGATTTTAGGAAGGGAAAACGGAACTGTCAAACGATTGTCGCTGGTCAACTCTAAGTTTCGTTTTAGCATTTTGCAAAAGCTGTCATTTCAAGTTTTTTTGTGTAATTTGAAATCGATATTAAACCAAGAAAATACTTGTTTGTTTGATTGGATTTAACGACGGACTGTCCATTTTCCCATTGTTATTTGCTTAAACACGATGGAAAATCGAGAGGAAACCTCGTAAAAACCATCCCTGCCATTGTCGAAGTCACATCGTGGGACCCACTTATATACTTTATGGTCCAAATACGGACTCGAATCCGTGAACCGTACACCAAAGTAAGATTATTAGTCGGACACGCTAACCACTAAATCACTGCCGCGGGTTGAAAATAATTGTTGTTGGAGATAATTGATATTTATTGTCACCAGACTGACCGGTTGCAAGTGACTGTTCTTGACTCATTCATAACCATAATATGATAAGCCAATTGATCAGACTCTGAGAACAGAATTAACATTTTATAATTTAGTTAAAACCGAGTTGATCAGACTTTCACCGCGTGCACTATGATAAGTGCACTCTAGTCATGTCAGCCTCGCCCTGTACGTAACACATATAGAGTAAGAGCTTTGTATAGTTTCGTTCTATTCTTGGGTGGATTTAAAATGTTACCCAGAGTTGGCGGATGAATACCCAAGATACTAAACTGATTAAAACACTAAAGACGAATAACATTATAACTAAAAAACAACGCAATATTAACATAGATCTATCTTTTGTCTGAAGTCAAAGATGTATTGGCAAATTACATGGCTTGCTACATGTATTTGACTGGGTCGATTTAATGTTTGATATCGGTTAAAACGAAAAATCCCGAAACATATATGGACATATATATCTGGTTTAATCCATTCGCCGGTTTGAAAAAGGAATAGATTCTGGTCTCTCAGAGAGTGTATGGCTTGCATCGTACAGCTGTCTGGTTAAATTCAACAAGGGCTTTACATTGTCTCAAATTGTATAGACTGGATGCTTAGATCTCAATGACAGGTGGTGTTATTAGCATTATTACTAACAGTAGTTTCTGACATGTAAACTTGCACCAAAACTCCTATGGCTAATACACAATGCGGTCATATCGGCCTCTGCTAATATAAAATCTATACACAAGATCACAAATGGACTGATAGTGAGTTTCGGCTTGAGTCGGTTTTGAAATTTCACAAATCTAAATCATGTGTATATGAACATACCTGCTGACGGCAATTAGAAAATACATTAAATTGTTGAACTCAATTAGATGTATATATGGACAAGTGCACAATCAAACTAGGAAGTTAGAAGCGATAAATTCAACGGTCATTTGTATCTTAAACATTCTTTCAAAATAGGATGTTATTATTTTATCTTAACATCCTTTCATTTTACTACGTGTATAAAGTTGAAATGATTAATGAAAACTAAACATTGAATTGAAGGATCCCAATGCACTGAGACTTTATTGTTTCGATTTATTGGTTTTGATACTCCCATTTAAGACAGAAATTGATATGTTTTATTTGGTTTTTTTTAAATAATTTTTTAAATGACGTCTTGGTGACGAAACAATTTTAATTTTAGCAGTTATTAAAAACCTGTGATACCGCTACAACCTATTATTGTAACTGTAAACTAGTTTTTAAACCCAAAAATTCTCCCTATCCAGCGACATGTAAAGTCTCTCCTTGTGGACTGGCGAAACGTTCGGAGAGATAATTTCTGACTTGACCTCCGCTGATTTCCTTATTTCGTGTTTGATTATATTGCAGCATCCAAGGTAGGTTTAGCCTCAACATACCCCAAACTTTTCCATTTTCTTAATCCCATAACAAATTCATACGAAAACTATCTTTTTCGCTTTTTTCAATTCGTTTGACTTAATAAATTTTTTCATTGTACAACGATTTCTGTCAATTTATTTGACATGTCTGGTGCATAGCTAAAATTTAAAAAAAAAAGTAGTTCAGGCAATCAGTCTCCGTGACACGGAATTAAATGACATTGGTACGGAATGGGAAAACCACAGGCACAGTGATGCGGAAAGGCGCGTGGTAAATCTATTTAACAAGGCTGTAGTTTATTGGCGACCTGCAATAATAAATTTCCCTTTTTAGTTCACCCTGTCAAAAATTGCTTTATTGAAGAGACCCAACGATGAGGCATCGGATCTTCAGTTTTCACTCGATTAGATTGTGTTAGTTTCATTAATAAATCATTCTTTGCCTAGAGATTTATGAGCTGCAATAGAGCTTTCAATTTCTATCCTGTTCGATCTGATATTGCTTGGTCACATGGGACACAACCTCTGACGTTGGCCTGTTAAAGGCTAGGCTGATTGAGTGCTCTTGAGAGTTTGTTGAAATGTAAGGTATTCTAGTTCAGACAGACAATTGTGTGAATAATAACTGCAAAAACAATGGGTCTTCAATGACATCAGTAGCTGGTTTGTCCAAATTCAATACTGATAGCTCTTATAATTACCGATTACATTTTCAAGGTTTTCGCCACATATTATACATGTGAGTTCAAGACGTCCGGGAGTTCGCAAACGTATTAAAATAGTTAACTCTATAATAGTCTAATACTTACCGATCTAGGTTGAAGAAACAAGTCAACTTGTAACAGACGAATGTCGAGCCAAACGTTTCATTGTTGAGGCGAGTTTTTACGAGTAAATATATAGATTATACTGCTTGTTGTGATTAGTATGACAGTCTGCGTGAAAAAGCAATGATGACCAGACATCGATTTTGTCTACATCCCACCCATCACAATTGACCTGATTGCACTCAATTATCCGTCTACGTGAGAGGTGAACACAGTTAACACCCTATTGGTATTGGTCGTACATCTTGGTTGTACTTAACGTGTTTCTATTGATGGATTGACAGTGGAAATAGACCTCGTGTGGTTGGTGTTTAGATTTGAATCAGAACCCCACACCATGAGCTATCCACTATCGGCTAACAGTTTGTCGCTATAGATTTATAATACATCTACACAAGGATTGAAATCAATTAATCAACCAATCGACTGACCGACATTCAGAGCAACCAATCACTATTTGACCAGAAAGTATAGCTTTACAAATTCATTCCAATGGCTGTATGAATGTTAAATGATCAGTTCTAATCAACTTAGTAGGGCCTACTTGGAATTGGTTCGGCGAAATAATTTTTTTTTTGTATGTACGTGTTATAGGGGTTTAACGTCGTATTTCACTTATATGATGGATTATCCACTTGACACTTTTCCTTGCTTAATTACGGACGAATTGCTATTAAACCCAGTACCGGGAATGCCAGGGTAATATCGTGTGACTCACTCATATATATGATGGTCGACAGACGGACTTGATTTCGTGAACAGTAAATCTAAGTAGGATGATTAGGCAGAAAATGTAGCCACTTAGTTACGACCGAGGGCCTGGGCTCAGTAAAACATGTCTCATGAAAGTTTTGGCTCATGGAAGAAAGCAATATACTCAACAAGAGTGCTTCCCCTTGGTTATGCGTTCACGTTCGAGAAATTGTCTTTCCACACAAGTACGTGTCAAACAATGGGCCAAACAATCGGGTTTCATTGAACATGTCTATGTGCGATTCCTACACCAACTAGATGGTGCATTGTAGTGTGTTCGTTAACTGTTAGGTGATGGGATTAGTGATATTCCATGAGAAGCCCAGGAACTTTTATGTGTACAGTAAAATATATTCAATACTACTACCTTTACTACTATATGTAGATGCTTCTTTATATAACACAAATCTGGGTTCACCAAATTAACAAAACTATTTTGAAGTAATAGTTTTCCATAAATATTACGTTCTAAATACTAGAGGACGCACCATTAAACAGTAAACTGTTAGCTGCTTATTTTGTTTTAAAAAAACCCTAAAAAACCGGAATAATCGATGTGAACAGTTTACACAGAATCATACTTGAGCAATTGAAAGGTAACTAGAACAGGTCTTTATGAGTGATAAGAAATTGTATGGCTTTGTTGAGCTGTATTTTAACTTCTCCATAAATTGATCTCAATATTAATCGCACGAGGTGAATGTTTTTTTTAAAATCATTACCACTACCATCAATTTTTTTACACAATAAAAAAGTAAAATGCCATGTTTGAGATTAACACTCGGTTTCTAACCTAAGTTTGTTGGAATTGAGGTAGCTTTTCATTTGAAACCCGTTATCTGTCTTAACAGATACCGTCGTCACTTCCGTCGTCACTTCCTGTTAAGACAGTAATGGTGCGGGTTTATCTAACAGTTCCCAGTTTGGGTTAAAAAGTTAGACGGTACTTGATGGTTACAAAATGGTAGTTTTTATTCCCTCTCGATTGATTTTTGGTAAAATATAGACCTGAATATGCATTGTGTGGACCCGAAACCGAAGTAAAACTGAATCAGAGCTGTAGATTCTCAACTCAACTCTTGTTTATATGGCCTTTTCATAATTGAGACCAACTTCTATCGCCTTGTTGAAGCAGTCTTGTACGCCTCACTATATCGATTGTTAAAGTGGTGGAAATGAACAGTATCTCCCATACCTCACCCGTATCTTCACAACTCACCAACTAAAGCCGAATACTATTTTGCCGATACACTATTGATTTTCTAAGCTTCAAATATCAATAACCGGTAGACAGCTTTATTAAATCGGAACCTAGTTCAATCCTCTCTGGAGAGAAAATAAGAGATGGCGGGCACCGTACTTCGCGTAGATGCAAAGTGATAAATCAATGACACTTACTTCCGGCTGGATTTAACATAATTTAGATATACCAACATAAGAACAGGCTGTACATGTACATAAAATGATCTGCACTCCATGAAAGTACCGCTCAAGCTATCAACCGTCTTCAGAACGCGCGTATGCACGGAAACTATGACTGTAGACATCGAGGGTTTTTTTTTTCTTCTGGATTCCCTCCAGTTACCAACAGGGTAAATTCGTCCTAGGAGTGAAATAGGCTTGGGTACGACGCTAAACACAGTATTACAAACTAATCGAATTTAGAAATAAACGTTACAGTTTTCAGTTTTAATAACATAAAATAAATGACTTGGAATATTAAATATTTGCTTTCTAAAACTCAATCGAAAACGACAAATAATGTAGATCTTAGTTGTGCTCCGATTAGAGCTAGTGTTTTAATCAACCAATACATGTTGTTATATAAAACATTCACCAGAGGGTATTTGAATGCCTCTTCCGCTGTGTATGAGCTCCACGAAATGTTCTCCTTCAACGCTAAACAAACAACTTATACAACGTTTGACGATGACCTTTTCCAGCTTATTGGGAGATGTACCCTAGGGTCTTCATTAAACACGCTGCAATAACTCGTTGTAACTCTGTTTAAGTTGTTACTAATTTAAGGCACCATATTGCTGATGTTTATGAGTATAAGATTGCTTGTTTGCAAATATTTTGTTATATTCATGCTGTTACAGTTCGGAAAAGATAGCCTTTTAAAGATGTCATTAATGGGTTATTATTTGAACGTCATGAGTTTGGGCGGACAAGGTTTTTTGTTGACCAGTTCACCAGGCTGTTGGATTTCTGAGACTTTAGCAAGTCATTTGACTGGGCAATTTATCTAGAGGTAATAGTCATGTTATTTTAAACAATAATCATTTAGAAATCATTCGCTTGTTAATCTTTTATAAGTGTGTCGGTTATTGTAAGCAGTTACCATGGAAACTGTTAGTGGTGCCGGAATGAGTTCATTCGATTAACCAGTGCTCGTTTATTCATCGGGCATCAATACAATTGTATCAAGATAAATGACAATAAATGAAATTATAGTACTCTGTGAACTGTTACAGGATATCCAATATTATGCTTTTATTTGAACGTGCAGTCAAAATTAGAAATGTTGTAGACGAGCCAAGTGGCACATGTAAAGTTATCTTAATATAAAATGGTTTCAATTGAACCCTTATACAAAATCTCGTGAGATCTAATAAGCTAAAGGTGTATTTAATCTCCATAAAGTATCAATACCGCTCATTTTTGTCTCTAATATGTTGAGTCTTATTTCCAGAGGCCACCATGCGTTCAGGTTGACGTAAAATGTTAATGCTAATTTTTAGAATTGTTGACATTGTCGCACCTGCTATTTGCTGTATTGTTTTATGGAACTCAATGGGGGGCCGTCCTTGTGATCTAGTGTTAGTCACATTGTGTTACACCCTCTTGTGACTAGACATGGTTTTTGTCTATACTCACTTCAACATATTGGAGTAGAAGACACTGCAAACCCCAGCCTAGGAGTTCACCAGTCAACACACGTTTACACAGCCATTATGGCAGATATGGAGAGATAGACGGTCACTTGTCAAGACGATAGCGGTGTAAAAGCTGGTTCCTTTTATATATGACGAATATGGTATTGATAGATAAATAGTATTGATGGAATTATATACCACATCTCCTTTCCCAGAAAACTTACACATCCTTGTTCAAAAACCAGCATCAGCGATGAAGAGCCAAACCACAAACCTTCGTTTTACAAGCCTATATTTGAGGCAATGACGTTTATATAATTGGTAATAATATAATAATCGCAATAGTCATTCGCTTCTCTGCTCTGTAACTATTTGGTTCGCCGTAACCACATTAGTGTATCCAAGATACACTCCCAAAAGGCCAGTGCGTTGGCTGTTTCTTTTTCTTCCGACACCGATGATGTCTCTTGATACCTTTGTACTGGTGTTCTGTTGAGTGGAGTTATTTATATGGCACAAACAAAATATAAGGTATATAATTACATAATAGTATTGGTCAATGAAGACAACCTTAATATAAAGACTATTAATGTAAATAAAGAGGAGACAAAACGCTATTAGGAGGCTCATTGTCACTGTAGTATCGGCTTTCTCAAGTATTCTTAAACATCTATAGCCATCTATAGCTATATGCAAAATGTACTTTCTGTCCCAGTGCTAATCGAATCCATAGAATATTTACTTGTTAATTGTCAAAAAACATGGATTTACCGGTCAGTAGGGATAAGTTTAAATGTTAACAGGTTAGAATGTATTTTTGGCAAAACAATCAATTTTATTGATAAAATACTGCATGTGCTAGTATCAATATGTGTTATATAAGATGTTGAAATGAGATTTGTATAACACTGTTATGTGGAAATAAAACAATTTAACAAAAAGTATTCTTAAATATACTTAAAGTACATGTATGATACATTTAGCTTGTATGCATGTTTACAGAATGTGCACATTACCAGAAACACCATGTAACGGTCAGTTAATGTTCCGCCTAGAGTTAGTCATTATCAATACCGCGTATCAATCATGACAACCACCGGGGTTATAAAGCATTAATACGTCAAAATAGTTAGTACCAACACCGTCTCTCTATCACTGTCTTCATCTCTCGACTATTAACGTGTTCGGCCATCCTCAATTTATAGCCGATTAAACGTCTATTGTTCAGACAAAGTGACATTTATATCTCGCTTCACTTGACATGAGTGGCGACTTGTCACAGATAAAGACGAATGATAGGATTCAGTATGGAGAGTCAATTTCCACAGAATTCAAGAGACAGCTTATGGAATCAACTTGGAGCTTAAGATGTCAGGCTACATACAGGCTCTGTCAGTTATTGACATCATCATCCATTACAAACAAAACAAACATCTATCTATGATAAGCCAATTTTTAACAGATAGAATAGTCCACTGCCCAACCCGTGTCAAGAATTTAAAGTAACTTTGATCATATGTATGGACTCCTTTTCCACAAGTTTCCGAGAGTGTCTGTATTTAAATGTGTCGCCTAAATGCCACTACAAGAAACGACATAAAAACCCTTGTTGATTGCTTACTTGGAGGACTTTTTTAATCATAATTTTGGGTGTCATCGTATAATAACAGGAAGTTTCTTTGTTTCTTACCTATGGACTGTTTGCATAAATTAAAGCGATATCACACTTGGCATCTTGTCAAATCTTGAATGCAAAGCCAGTTTTCAACCTAAATTCCTGCCGTTTTATAATATGACCAAGGAACAACATAGAGTTTCATTGGTAGAAATGAAAACCCTGATTGGCCCGTTCCACTCTACATATTTTGAAAGCGACGATAAGAAAACAATTCAATAAACGCCACACTATCGAATTAATATAGTAGGTATGACAATACACCTTTATAGTTGGACACAGTATAGAACATCAACATCGATGCACCCCAAGGCCGGGCTGTTTGAGGTCGCGGCGTGATTATGGTGTATCGACGATGTGTAAATGCGAGTGTTGATCCGAGTATGAACTTAATCTCATTTGTTATATTGGAGGAGAAGCTTCCTTCTTTATATTGATTTATCACTAACGTTGTTCCGCACTTAATCATTATGCCATTTCTGAAATTATAATGATCAACTTAAAATAGATTTTGATAATGGTTGAACAAATACAATTATAGATTCAATGGAACGTAGTTAAAATGATCAGCTTTCGCTCTCAACAGCTTATCTTACAGCATATCTACAGTAAGTAGTTACTTATACCTTAGATTGGAAACAATAACAAGAATATTCTGAGTGAAAAGTTGGTGTTAAAGAAGAGGAAGTCAATCAGTTGCCTTCAGCGTATATCACAAAACATAAATCAGACAAACACATTGGAAAACAGAGTTGATAATGGATTAAAGGCGACACATCATCGTTTTGATAAATGTTCACACAACCTATGAATGGCTGTTAACTCTCAATGGCTGTATGTTAACCATAATATCGACCGGAATCCAGAGAGAAGCAAAATGGGAGAATGTTATCTTCAGTCATTTGCTGCTACATGTACTTTCATTCTGGCTGCAATGAAAACATAAAAAAAACTTCCTTTTCTCGGTGGCCTTTTCATACAACGCAGTTTCATTGAGTGTTAAAACTCTTTTAGTTCAATGTGAAGCGGTTTCGGTTTTCATTTTCCGTTAGATTCATTTATTGTACCGCTTGTAACACGAAATATTTTCCGTGGAGACAATAAAGGCACGCTAAGTAAACATTATATCCTCTGATATACCACAACTTTCATACTTTTTCCTAACTTTGTATAACTATTTAAATAGACGGTATCAAAATTGGTTGCTCAAGAAGAGATACAACGTATAGTTAGGCGGATATGTGAAACAATTGTGCACTTTTTCATAAAAGCATGAAAATTGGCAGAGTTGTAGACCATGGTTCAAGGATTAATTTCAGAATAGGCGCCAACCGAAAATGGCACTATATCAATTTTGGCGGCCATTTTGAAAATGACGCGTCACAGATATCAGTGACAGAGGATAGAAATGCATTCATTGAGAATAAATATTTATTACGAGTGTCATTTTAACAGGATATCGCTCACAGAAAGACACCTTTGGTACATGAAACATGGAAGCATAAAAAAGCATAAAAAACCTTGACTGAAAAATGTAAATATTGCTGAGTCAGCGAAAACATCAACTAACTGAAAGTTACAAAACAACTCAGTTAAAGATACACCATGTTACTCTATGACCTGATGAACATCATATAGGTATATAAATACTCCTAATGTAGTTCCTGTCTATCTTTCACACAATGCAGTCCTTGCAACCACATTCACACAAAGCAGTGCATTTGAGTCCGCTTTGTTGCATTTACAATGCCCTTTACAGCCTTTCTTGCAACCATAGCACATAAGCTCCTTTGATGTTAAGCGGGCCTCTGGCAGGGTAGTCCAGAATGGTTTCCAGTCCTTGGGGTCTATCCATCTCCAGTCACCAGGTGATGGCAGTTCAGGGGCCACTTCAAGAGCTATACACAGCAATGACCCCCTGATACCCCTTTTATATATTGCTTCAAAGGTGAAGGCACTTTTTCAGATCCTTTATTAAATCCAGATGTCACGGTACTTTTTCTGTTTTTCCTATATCTTTGGTTCCTTCCACTTTCATCAGTCATTCTCCTTCTCTGTCTTCTCCATCCTCTACCCCTTCTCCACAACCTGAACCATCTTGTCCATCTCCTCCTCAGTCACTTTGTCCCCACCACATCCCCGCCTTGTCCTCAGACTGGACCGTCACGTCTATCCAAATCCCCCCAACCCGGCCCTTCCTCCTTGCCCTGTCCACCAACTCCTGCCCATTTCACCCGCCATCCTGGTCGTTCCTAATCTGATGCCCTAAGATCTCCACCAAATGCTCAAAAAGATTAAATTTAATAAGATGGAAAATAATACTTTTTGGAAATTTCAGATAAAAATGTTTTGGACAGTAAACAATTAAATTCTATTATTAGGGGATTCCAATCTCCCTAGAATCAATTTAAACCCTCACCCGAACATGCAGGTGCAAATTTCAACTCTTTTCGGACACTGGCTCAAAATTATAAAGGTCCTCAACCCAAAATCCCTATACTAAATGTTGGGATAAACAATAAGGATACTCCTAAGCCCATTCCACAATTGCGGAATATGATGACAACTTTAAGACAAGCTTGTCCTAAATCTCTTTTATATTTTGTGGAGTAGCAGTCATCATCCAAAATTTCAGCCTTGACAGAACTTAACGCTGCAGCTGCCAATTCAAATAAAATTAAAATTATTTCCCAAATTCCTATATCAAAATTCATGACAGAATGCAT
>JARFOD010106446.1:0-15912 GCA_031763545.1 Mopalia muscosa
CGCCTTTTTCACTTTGGGCCGAAATGTCGTGTGCCGAAATGTCGCGGGCCGAAATGTCGTGTGCCGAAATGTCGCGGATTCCTATTAGAGATAGACCTTCAACATGGCCGGAGTGACGTCCATTACCTAATCCAGATTTTAATTTAATAGCAGTTTGAACATTCGACTGCTGGTTGTCCTTTTTTATGGGGCTGCCTATTGCTATAGCATAGCCCTATTCAGTATTCGCCAAAAATTGCGAAAATTTACCAATTTTCTCGCTTTAAACGCGGGACCTATATGAAACAATGCCTACTTAAAGCTTGTTGTTGTTGTTTAGAGTTTATTGGCGTTTTTCAATTCTTTATGGAAATTATTTACGCCACACCAATACGTTTGGGTATTATTACTACAGCTACTTAAGTCAGTTTACCAAGCAGACACAAATTTAATTAGAATCTCTTTCTTGAAACAATGTAAGTTCCCATGGCCTGGAAAACCTTTGCTTGGTGTGTAGTTGCTCGTCAAATGTCGTGTAGGGTGCGTTGTTTTATCCATAAAGAGTGCAGGTTGATAAATAATTGGTGACGGTGTCACGGTGATCAGCGAACCGTCTACAGTGTAATAAGAAATGTGACTCGGGTTCATCTACATCACAGAGGTCACATAGTCCTGACGGGTGCATCCAATACGGTGTAGCCGAAAGTTGAGTGGCATTACCCACAGACATAAACCTAAAAAACATGACGTCGGCATGTCTGCTATTCAATTTAACAACTTTAGGAGCATTGTACTTGTGGCTGGTAGAGTGGTAGTTGAAGTAAAATCTGCCATCTGTCGCCGTCTCCCAATCAGTCTGCCATTTTTACGAAGTTCTGTTTAGCATAATTAAACATTTCATTATCATTCAGCATTAATGGGATGGATATGGTATCTAATTGTAAAGCATTTATAGCTAATTGATCCCCCCTTCATTATTTGGAATGCCGACGTGAGCCGGTACCCAAGCTAAACATACCTCAATACCACTGCAATATAAAGAAGAAATGGAATGCAGAATTTCACACACAATAGGTTTACAGGACTTCCATGAACAGTTTTTAACAGCCTGAAGTGCGCTGAGCGAGTCACTGGATATGACGGCCCCATTTGGTCTAACTTAAAGCTATCGTACATTTTACCGCGATCGGCAGTTGGGCCTAAAAAAAATGCTGTTTCCTCTAACGGCCTGAGGAAAATTGGGTTATGTAGGCAGGATTTAAATTTTTTTTTATATTTTTCTGGGGTTTTTTTTTTTTTTGTCTATAAAGCAGTCTATATTGAATAAAATTGATACAGATACTTGCATGACCAAAAAATATTACAGAAAACGTTTTTTTTTGCTATGAAGATATGCTGATTTGTACGGAACCGTAGAAGGGACGTGCAAAAAAAAAAAAAAAAATTGAGCTTCACATTTTTTTTTTTTCTGGTTGATCTGGTTTAGATCAATAAGTGTTCGAACCACGGCTATAAAAAGGAGGGTCCTTGTCTGGTTATGTTTCAGTACAGACTTGACGACCTTGCTGTTTGGCTGTCTAGCTGCGACTACGTACCTACCTACTGACGTTCGTACTTACTTACCTAACCACGATGTTCTCTTTCGAGACTTGCCGAGTGGTATTTGCCCAGACTCGCAACCTACTGCGCCATCAAAGAGAGCAGCACCCCTACCGGAGTGAAGAAGACAATGGAGAAGAAAAAGAAGAAGGTGGCCGGGACAATGAAAGACGAGTTGAGGAAGCCCGAAGTGGAGTGAAACACACATCGCTTTGTATGTCATGATTGTTATCGGGCGTTTACCCGGTCTTCAGATTTAAAATGTCATCAACGCTTGAGCCACAGGGACATTGAGGGTTGTCCATAGGGCTACCTAGTCGCTGGAGCCTCCTAGTAAACGGCACCGTGTTTTCCTACAAGAGGGTGGGAACGCGGTGGAAGCGAAGCCCTATCTAGCCACTCACGACCCTTTTCAACCACCTAAGCCTTCAACGAGTGAGTGGATGGCGCAGCTGCATCCCTCGTGACGGATGGGAGTGAGCCACCCCTTGACGCTATACCGGAGGTCACGGATCTCGCTGCCCTCTACCGACTTCACTGAGATAGTATATACGTCGGCATCGTGGGCGACCTGTCCAGGATCGCTACAACCACCGTCTTAACGGCGAGGAGGGCCTGGACCGATTTCTACAAGCCATTTACGACCAACAGACGACAGGTTTCACAGTCAACTTCGCCTACGGCCTGATCCTACGACGTCGTGAGATAACAGAGGCCTGTACGTCCTCGTCCGCCCTACAAAGGTTACCATGCTTCTTTGTATGTCTGGCGATCCACCTAGGAGCTCCACCAAAAAGACTGCGACACACCAGCACAGCGCTACTTCTTGAGGAGGCGCATCACTTTTGTGGGATATCCCTCAGTCGCCTAGCCGTGTGGAGCCGTTATTCCACCTAACATCGCCGTATACGCGCTAAAGCTCGAAGACGCAGCTCAACATGTGGTCTGCGTACGTCGATCGCTGGATCAGCACTCGTCCACGATGAGGCTCAACCTGTACCAACGCCATTTTAGCAATGTATCTACGCACACCAATACCAGTGCCAGCAGTGTGGTCAGAACTTTCAGCGCTCTTTTAATTTTACAGTCACGAGAAAACATGTGAAGTCTAGATGAAGACACGGTACCCTGGCGGTGTGTTTCACAACACCCCTACAATATTTGACGATCTGATGAAGGAGGGACTCTCTATACCCCACGGCGCTTTGTATTTCCCGTACCGGGCCTGTTTAGACTTCGAAGCCTACCTTCAACCCTAAGGGACATACGATACCCCCACCAGTAAAACCGTATAGCTCGATCGGCATATACCGATGAGCGTCAGTGTGGTATAACAACCTCCACGTGAACCCCTTCATGGAGGCTGCCGAGAAAATATACACCTTTTATCGTGACCTAGGGGCAGATGTCTTGAAACAGAGCATCAACATTCCCGGGTTGGCACTACGACCTGCCTGATTTTTTTCTTACTTGTGGATGCAGATATGTACACGTGTTTGAAAGACAACATTGTTGGTTGGCCTTAATTCATCTTCATCTGTCACCAGAAAGCCGGCGTCACCACGACACGAGGTGGGAAGCTGTGTCAAACGATTGTGGGGTTTGACGCAAACGCCTTATACCTCGCCTGCCTCGCGTCAGATATTCCAGCAGGGCACTACGCTCGTTGGTTACCCACAGAGACTGCGGGGGTCTTTACTCTTGGCCGATCCACCACCCACATCCCTGATCAATGGTTAGATTGGCAAGCCCACCTCGCCGGCATTAACATACGACATCAATTCAACCATACGGAGAAGCGGGTGGGTGATCGACGGTTACCCGTGGATGGCTTTGCCATAGTGGATGGTCAACCTACTGTGTTTCAATTTAAAGGCTGTTACTGACATGCACACCAGTGCGCGTTCACGCGGGGGAAAACAGCCTAAGACCTACGGGCTGAAACGGGGCAGAAACGGTGTAGAACGAAGCCTACATCCAAGCCTTGGGAAACGCATACATTGATGCGTGCGAATGTCTGTTTTACGCCGAACGTCGACGAGTCACCCGCTCCACTGATATCAAGCCAGATCCCACCAACACCTTTCAGACGCTGTCCGTACCAAGGACCTGTTTGGTTTTGTCAAGTGTGACCTACACCTACCCGATCACCTTAAACCCAAGTTCGCCGAGTTTCCACCCATCTTAAAAAATACAACGGTTTCTCGAGAGGACATCGGTTCTCACACGAAGGGGTATGCAGAGGGGAATGGCGTTTTAACCACGCCAAAAATTATGTTGATCAGGAGTATGTGGGGTAAGAAGTTTCTTGTGAGGACACCGCTTCTTCGCTGGTACTTGAACCACGGTCTCGTCATCAAAAAGATCCACCAGGTGATGCAGTACCGACCCCGCACGTGTTTCAAACCGTTTGCTGACCATGTGTGGCAAGCCCGTCAAGAAGGTGATACCGATGCCCCCAAAAAACTCATTGGTGAAACCATGAAGCTCTTATGGAACTCTGCCTATGGGAAACCCATCACCAGCCTCCACACCCACACCAGTGTTCATATCTGTGATGAGAAGGCGGCTCGAAAACGAATTCATTCGCCGTATTTTCGAGAGACGTGCGTCATCGAAGACGAGACCTTTGAAGTGAGTACCGCCAAGAAGACCATCCACTACAATCTACCTTTACAAATCGGAAACAGTACTGCAAACAACGCATTCTGGAGTTCTATTACGACTTCATAGACAACTTCTTCAATCGCAGTGACTGGTAGTGCTGCGAGATGGATACCGATTCTGCGTACATAGCGGTAGCACACCCCGATTGGGAATCCCTGGTCAAACCTGAACACCGTGAATCGTGGGGAGATGTCCTCGCTCTAATCGAAGACCCAGTATTTCTCGTGGGATAGGGGTGATAAATTATCCTGCAAAGGTGTGTCGCACCAACATAAATATGAAGATGTACCGCAACGTGATACACACCCAGAAGAGTGTTACCTTCGTCTTCTTTTACAGCCATAGAAACCCGCTTCATCCCGCGACACCACCATGAGGGTTGTTCCAACGTTCCTTTTCAGGGTCAACCAATTCTCCCGAAAGAGGTCTTTTCTGTCAATATGCCAATCCAACACCAGACACCCACACCTTCACACACCCTCCCACACCCTCCCTGTCATCCACACGCCTACCCACACCCACCCACAGACACAACAACGTTTTTTTAGGGGTTGTCATTTTTTTTTTTTGAACAACAAAGCGAATGATAACAACAATGATAACAACTACAACGTTCAAGTGTTAAGGAGGTCAAAGATCCAAAAACGGGCGTCGACTAGGAAAGCACATCCGATCATATGGTACACCATCACGTCGTTCTCCAGGGGTGGACTTTCAAACAGGGCCATGATCTCTGCTCGATGTAAGGCGTAGTACAGACAATATTGACCACACGGCCGTTGTGTCACGTTGTAACGTCTGCGTATTCCTTGTCCAAACGGCGGGTCGTCTGGATCAACCACCGCGTGATGACAGGTGACAACGGTGGTAAGCCATACGAATCGAAATATTCGCCGTGACCCTCATGATTAAAGACACAGGTCCGTATTCAAGATATACCCGACGGAAGGATGTAGGTGGGGTGGTCTATGATTCCGGGGAAACACGCCTTGAAAAACGTGCGACGTCCGGGGGTCTTCACCCAACACCCGTTCCAGTTACGTGGTGTTCACCGTGTGCTCTTTTTTCTTCTCTTTCTCTTTCACTGTCTTTCTCACCGGTCTGTCTGTCTTATGAGGCTGTGTGCGTGGATGTGTATGGATGTGTGATTGTGCTTTAGGTCTGAAAGTTACATAGGATCTGGCGGTTACGAGCCACTTCAATCACGTTATCGAATTCCGCCTAACAAAGCAAGTTGATCGTCGTGGAAGTGGGGTTGGAACTTCATCTCCAGGCGAAGGTCGCCATTCTGAATGGGGATAAACTCAGCGTCACGGTGTAAGTTGGGGGACAGGTTGAAATAGAACTAAGTGCAGCCGCCTTCAAATTCGTGGCGAAAGATGTCGTTCCCGTCGTCCCGAAAGACTTTCCCCACACCCAAGAATAAAGTTAAAGTACGACCACACGAACAAGTTGTCGTTGAAGCGGGGTGTGAGGGATTATGATGGAATTTGGCGAGCGTTCATGTGCAGCGCCAGGTAGTTCAAGTTCATGTGTTGAAATTCAAAGGGGTTTTCGCTATCGTCCTGTCGATAGCTGTGTTGTCCACCATGCAGAGAATGAGAGGTTTTGGTAGCACACGCAGGAACAAATTTTGTTTGTTGACGACTGTTTGGCCTTGGGGGACAGCGAAGTACTTGGTAAGCACGCGTCGAATCGGGTATTGGGCTAGGTTTCTTTCCAAGACCTTGCCGTAGGCGAGTTGGAGTGGTGGGCTGATTTGTACTTTGCGAACGTACATTTGGAGGTCTTGGAGCACGAATTTATAATCGGGTTCTTGTCCGTCGGTGAGTAAGCAGGAGGCTTAAAATTTAATTTCCGTGTGGAGGCGCCCGAGCATATTGATCTATCGACTTTTGCCATTGTGTTTTATGCAATGGACAAACCCCATGTTCTCCCCGTTGTTGCTGTGGAACTTGCCCGCCCTGTCTTTGAACCAGAGGGCTGTGACGAGTTGCGAGTCTTTGGACAAGCGGTCGTAAGACAGTAAAGTTTCAATGCAGGCTTGGTAACGATATATGTTGGTGGAGGCACTTACCAGCTTACCGTTTAAACTGATATCGATCTGCTGCCATAGACTGTGTAGCCAGAGGTTCGTGGGGTGACTTCATCCTCCGTCAGCAACTACAACCTATCCCCGATTTTCGATTTTCGCTTTGTCGTACAACATGTAGGTGTCCGTGTCAGCGTTGGTAATGAGGAATTCCACAGGCCCCCCATTGCTAATGCTGGCCACTCGGTTGTATGTTTCACACCCATTCGTCACCACACTGTCCTGGACCGGTCGCGGAGCCCACAAATCAAACTCACTGTTCATCCCATCACACGTCGAAGGTTGTATAAACGGCATGCTGTTTTAGCTGAAGATATCGGGTTGAATCCGTCGGGGTTTTCTAGTCGAAGGTCGCGTTCGATTGACACCCGAGGTGTTGACCGACCTTTTATACCCTGCGGAACCCGAGGTGTTGAGCTTCCCGGTGTGCGGGTGGTCGTTGACATGTTGGACCTCCTTGGCCTTTGGGTAATGAGGTGTTGGGCGGCTTCCGTAGCACGACGTGTCATGGCCTGTTTGATAGAGACGCCCTAGGCGACATCTTGTACGATGTTCAGACCGTTGTTGAACGCCTGTCGACCGATCGCTTTGGCACCTTGGCAGGCTAGCGATTTGACCAGTTTGAACACGCTGCTTAAGATATTTCCCAAACCATAGCCCCGTTGATGGAGACTTTTAACGTTTAACCCACCGCCACCGGCTAGTCGTGTGTAGTAGTTGAGGTAGGCTTGTTGTCGAGCTGCCATCCTGTTAGGTAAAATGAGCCGCTTTCTTCCGTCGAAAGGCTAGTGTCACGATAACCTTACCACAATAGAATGGGATTAACCACCCATAATCGTATCTTATGTCGATTTCCACCGTGGTGAACTCTTTCGTTTGCACGGGAAGGTATTAAATATGTTTAAATTCACGACTCACTTAGACGCTGTTGTTGCGATGATCAATGCTTACCGTGTTACCAACCACCCGCGGTTATATCACGTCGCAGTACAGGTACAACGCTTGAAGCCTGGTATCGAGCCCATATGCTCGGTTCGGTACCCCTTCGTACGATTCATGACCCGGTACACTGACCAGGTAGTCGAACTCCATCCTCATCAAGCGCTGTAGACGCGGACGTAAGCCAAACTGCACCTTCTTCTCGAACTTGATTTGAAACACCTGACGCTCTTCATCAAATCTGAAGACCAAGACGTATTTGATCTTGTGCAGCGTGGAGAGATGCGTGTGTTTTAACAACTTGTTCAAGGCCTTGGTAATCGCCTTGGATGAAGGATAAAACACCGCAGAGAGTGTGAGCCGGGTTCCTGGGATAGAAACTCGACCTGGATGATATCAATGTACGCTTTGGATGGTCGTTGAGCCACATATGGGGGTACTGGACGCCTACTAAGCCGCATTCCCACTCACCGGTCAATTGGATAGCCTGGGGAAGGCCGTATAATGGATGGGGCTATTGTTGGGAAACACCTCAATGGAACTTGCTGGGTAGGTTCACGTAAAACATCTCGTCTTCCCAGACTGTTAAACGTGACTGAGGGGTTGGGAGTCGGTGTTGGTCTTTCAATATTGACTCCAACAAAGAGGGGGACGTCGAAGTCGACTTACAGGAGCCTTGCTGCGCAACTCTCTCGACAGCTTGGCTCGTGCACTCCGCCGCAGGGTGGTCCGCCCGTGGGTCTCTGTGGCATGCTCCTTGACGTGCTCCTTGAGCTGAATAAGCCGTCACCGTGCGTTTGCTGTTGTGCCGCGGCCTCCCTGCCCGGCAGAAGGTCCCATGTACTGCCCTACTGGGGCGCCCACCGGCTGCCCAATGGGGTGTCCACTGGGGTGCCCGCTGGGGTGATGCTGGGGTGTACGAGGTGTGTGTGGTACCTGGGGTCTGGGTATCTCACTGATAGGCCTCCATCGGACTGGCTAGGTCCAGAAGTGAGGCGAGGGAGGTGGTGGTGTCAGAACGGCTGCGGTGTGGTGGTGGGTATCCAAGACCGATCGGCTGAAGTTGGGTTGATTGGGGTTCCACAATGTGCTGTTGGGGATCCAATCTCTCTGGATATTAATCGCTAGGAACGCTCGGGCCAAGGCCTCACGACCTCAGGCTGTGCCGTGTCGTCGATCTTGCAGAGCTTCGTTGATGACATTCACCATGTGCGCCTTGGGGACGACACGACCATCGATGACCAAAGCCCCCTTCTCATTCCAATCCGTGGTGGGGTTCGTCTTGGTGCATTGTAACAAAGCGTGTGCTTTTTTTACGAAGACGGCTAGGGACAGTGGCGATCACCTCCTCTTCGATGCGTTGGCTCCCTCTCGACCAGCGTCTTGACCTCAGCCGCTGGGATTAAGGACCTGGTGTTGATGGTGGTGGCTTTGGGTGGTTGGGACGTGCCCATGGAGTTCAGGGTGGTGTTGGGCTCCAGGGGTGATAATGTTGATGAGAATTGAGAGTGATGCGAGGGAGGGTGTCTCTTGGGTTGTCCCAAGGAGTCGCTGGTAAAGGTCAAAAACCGCTGCATCTTTTGATGGAATCCACGAATTGAAACTCGCAGGCTAACCCAAACACTTGACCTAATGAAAGTCTCACCTCGGTGTTTTTCTGTCTTCAGTATCGTTTCTGATAGTAATCCTCGGGTGTGCTGTTGACGTGTTGTCTTGCAGCCTTGTAGAACGTACCAGCCCACACTCACCGTTCAAGTCTTTTTACGTATACACGACCGTGCGTCGAGGATGCTGTTGTTTTATGCGAAAGATTTCTGTACTCCAATTCGATAAACACGCCTAATGAAACATGCATTTGACTTTACTGATACGGACTTGATCCCCCACTTGAAATCGAGGTTGCTTCGGGGGTGCAGCGCTCGGGCCATACAAACGCTGATGGACCACGTCTTTGCTGATCCAGAGAGACCTGGGTCGGTGCTCGTCCAATACTGCGGTGATAAGCTTTGTTGTACCATTCCACCAAGGCCTAAATGACATCGATGTAGCGTCGCGTATTCAAGCTGTAAAATATTTGTACATCCGTCCTATGAACGTACCAATAAACCGCTCGACCACCGAGGCTTTAGTGGAAATGCAACACCTGATGTTGTTTTAAAAAGTGTTGCAACCCTTTAATGAAAAATTCCGTCCCTTCGTCCGTCTATAAATACAACGGTTGACGCCCTGTGGCAAAGATAGTCTTAAAGGCGTCTCTCAGCTGAACCTCCGCTTTGGCCCGAATCAGCACGACCCTAGCGTATTTGGAGAAGATGTCGATACAAGTAAGAAGATATCGGTAACCGTCGTTCTATTTGGCCAAGCTTTGCATGTCCACCAAATCCGCTTTTCATTGACGGTCGATTCTGCCGACGATCACCCGATTCCATCGAAAGTTTCGTTGGACAGGTCGGTGTAACATATAGATGGGCTGTCCTTTCAACCAGCCCACCACCTGAGCTTTCGTCAAGCATTGGTAACACGGTATGTTCGTAGTAGTGACTTTTGGCGTCAGGGTGTTGAGCTTGATCACACACGTCGTCTGGGAATTGTTTTAACACGAGTAAACGACCTAAATTCACCCGACCATCATGAAACATCCTCAACACCACTGTATTGTAGGCTCGTAAATCATACACTGCGGCTACCATATGTGCTTTATGAATTTTACTAGCCGCCATGACATCGCAAGCGTCGACTGCATACTCACCATCCAGACGTCAGAAGAACGCCTGATATACACTCAAGGTGTGTCGGCGAGTATACAGCGAGCTACGGTGCTGATGGAGGTGATGACTCGGCGTCGTCGTTGTGTCAACCTCATCAGCAGCCTGACCAGAAAGAAAATAAAATAAAATACAGAACACGGAACAACAGATAAAGTGTGAACAATATTTTTTTTTATTACTACTGAACATCGCGTCACAGGAAGGTGAAACAATGGTGGGTCAGCAGGATGAGCCAGTTAAGAATAATTGGCTGAACTGATCAAAGTCCTCGTAAGTCACAAGGATGGGGGTGATACGAGTGAGAGGGGTGAGCGGGGTAAGAGGTTGAGAGGGTTGAGATCCGGCTGGGATGAAACATCGATTAGATCAGCTATGGCGGTCTCTTCCGTCTCTTAAATGTCGGTAAACACTTTCTCAAAGGAGCATCGTCCGGATTGACCGCGAAGCGGTTAAGAAAGACATTAGCAGATGACATCCACATTAGCAGATGACGTCACATCTAGATTTCGGACGCGTCGTTGAAATTGACCATACATACGACTGACATGCACACGGTCTAGGGCTTCAGGAGGAAGGGGACAAACCCCAGGGTTGTCATCCAGTCCAGGACGAGGCACGTACGTTGGGTAGCTTCAGAGATATGACCACAGGCACCGCAGTTCTTTTTCTGCAGTAATGTTAACACAGGATTGAGGAAGTCTTCAAAACACCGCATCCAGATGTCCTGAAGATGGTGGCGCATCCGGTGATCTAACGGTCGCATCTGGGTTGGTTCCGACGTCTCATCTCCCGTGTATGGTGTGGCCGCTAAGAATCCATCCACGGCCTCAAGCAGGGTTGGCTTGTTGAATAATGCTCAAGCCTCCTCATTTAACGTGAGGACCAGACGTGACCGGTGTTGACAATCGTTTTTTTTTTACACCATCCAATATTTTAAATGCACGTAAATATTTATTTGTGCACGGTTTGTGAGGCGTTGATATCGTTCCATAACTTAATGTTTCGTTGGATCTCTCTGGGGCTGTGGAGAATTCATCGATACCCCACTGGTACGGCGTGATGCGGGCCATGTTAAAGTCTACCATCATCCGCTTCAGTTTGGTTCAATCCGCTCGAGTGAGTCGAATAGCATGGTCCGGGTTATCCGCTTTATCCGCGTCAGTCAGTACCACGCCATCGGCTGTACGGTAATCTTGATTCGTCGGGATAGGTAACTTTCACTAGGCATCATTCGACTTGGTGCAGGGTTGAGGGTTGGTCGTGGTAGGCCTGGTTATAATGCTGGCGGTGTTGGCTGTGGAGCTGGCTGTGGCACTGGTGGTGGCGGCATGTTGGTTCTCTCTGTTATCTTCTTTTTCTCTGCAGGGGTGGTAAGTGCCACGGTCGTTGGCGTGGCTCGTTTAGGCATGGTCAATGCTGGGTAGCTAGGTGGTTGGTAGGTAGACAGTGAGACCAGGTAGGCAGGCTGGAAAGCAGGCTGGTAGGCTGGTAGGTAGGCAGACAGACAGGCAGTCAGTCAGACAGGCTCGTAGGCTGGTAGGCATGCTGGTAGGCAGTCAGTGCAGGTAGGCCGTCAGGCAGCTAACTACGTAGGCAGACAGGCAGGCAGCGAGAGAGCCGGTTAGCAGCAGACAGGTCAGCTGTCAGATCCGGAGTGAAGTTTAACCCATTCAACAAATGTGAAAAAGAATTCAGCATATGAGGAAAAGATATTAACATATATGAAAAAGAATTTCACATGTGTGAAATTCTTTTTCAGATAGGTTAAATTAATTATGTATTTTACATATGTTGAAAAGACTTACACTTGTGTGAAAATAAATTCAACACATGTGAAAAAGAATTCGACATATGTAAAATAAACCTTAATTCAACATATGTGGACATGTTTGTAACTTAAGTACAATAAAAGGGTGAAGGGAATTCTTTTGTAGATATGTGAAATAAAAGCATTCAAAAACTCAATTACAGACTTCAAAGCCTGTATTTAGCGGCAATAAATCTGCTCAAAAGTACGATCTGATCGGAAGCACATCCACCCTCTGCGTTTCGGAAAGCATTTGTTATGTTCTAGCGAAGATTAAATCAGGGAAACTACATTTGTTTTATAGGCCTGCAATTGCGACGGATTCTGTAGTGAGCTTTTGGCAGTCTGCGCTCAACGACCTATATATAACATAGGTAATTGCTTGCGCTTTGCTTTGTTGTTGTTGTAATCTCGCTGCAGGATCATTTCCTGATCAACTATATCGCTTTGGGGTCGTGACCTGCTGAGGCTAAACTTGCACAGCACATCAGTGAAAATCTTTTCAACATCAGTAAAAAAGAATTTCACATATGTGACAAATAATTATACATAAAATAAAAGCAAAACTAATTCGACATATGTAGTACAAAGGTTGTTTTTGATGCTTTGAGAAAAGAGGATTTGTTTTCAGTAGAACATTATTTAAAACTGATTATAAAGCGGTCTTTTAAGGGGGAGGAGTGATATGCAGCACATAGTTGCTGAGCATTTATTAGAATGTGGTAAATTTGACGAGTCTGCGTTAGACTCTTATGTATCTGAGTGTCAAGCATTTTCTGTCAGCCAGATAGAGCTTAGAGAGACAGGAATGCAGGAAAAATTATAGTTACAGAAAAAGAGAAAAATAAAAGTTAGAGTTAAGGACATTAGAATTAGATAGAGAAAGAGAAAGAAGAGAAAGGGAAAGATAAAAAAAGCTAGAATTGAAGACATTAAGAAAGCTGGTACACTAGATAATGCAGCTAGGTTAGCAGATGAGTATTCATTGACACATAAAGTTTCATATGATAAACCAAGCCAGTCTTTTATATTTAACAATAATCCACAGTCCGCTAACAAAGGAAATTATTCACCTACAAACAAAACTGGTCAGAATCAAAACACTAACAAATCACAGAATAAGCCTATGTCAGTTATTAAAATAAACTTAGTCAAAAAAGAAACTTTACACTCATTTGGATGTCGATAAGTCGAACATACTAGAAAATTGGTTGTAATTATTGATTAAATTCCATTTTGTACCCATTAAGGACGGTGTACCATAAAAATCATGTTCATAATGTAACCAGTTCCTCCGGAAATGCTACTGAAATGTAAGAGAGAAAAAATGATAAGTTACAACTTGACGAAAGCATGTCAATAGCGCGTATGCCACCAATGAGCGTTCACAACTGTGACATAACGTCTCCTCATGGATTGAATGATGCGCCTGAACACAGCTTGGGGAATGCGTCGCCATAATTGAACCAACATATGGCACCAAGTTCCTGCAAATTCTGTGGAGGGTTCCCTACTTGAAGGAATCCTCTGCCCAACACATACATGTTCTATGGGATAAGGTCGGAAGACCTTGAGGCCCACTCTATCACATTGATGCCAGCATTCCTAAGAAAATTCTGCGTTAAATTCGCCGTACGAGGTCTGGCATTATCGTGTTCGAATGTCAGACCTGGGCCATGAGCTGCCGTGAATGGCAAAAGCTCTGTAATGGGCACTTGATCTCTGTATCCTGCAGGAGTTAGGTTTCCTTGAACGACCATCAGTCGGGAACGGGCAGGACCGTTAAAGGCACACCAAACCACAACACTACCGCCCTCAAAACGGTCCACTTCCTGCACAACACTTGGCGTTCCGTTCACCGTTCAATCTCAGATGTCGTTGTACCCAGAGAAGCCGTTGACGTCGGTGTAACTGGGTTGAAATTAGTCCATGATATGGCCGGCGTGCATGACGACGAGCAGTGCGCAGGCGATTTTGTATGGTTTGGGCAGTCGCACGACCTCTAAACAATTCATACCTAGTGGACGTTGCAGTAAGAAATCGATGACGCAAATGACGTAAGCCGATTCTGCATGTGTCATCACACGTGGTCTACCCGGACGAGGTCGGTCTGCCGAGGTGCCAGTTTGTTGGAGAAGTGTCCGAAGATCATGGATAGTCCGTCGACTACATCCCATAACCCTGGCAACGTCAGTGACCGACGTTCCTGTATTCAGCACGACAATGGCACGTTAACGTTGAATGTTTGACAGTGGTGACATTGCAAATCAACGGATAATTTACTGTAAGAACTTGTTTTCCCGAGATGTCCCTCTACTGGGATACCATGGGCTCAATTGCACGGGTCTCATTATGTCACGTGACTAGGAACACAAGGAAACATGCTTTATCCTTGACGAACTGCATGCTTGTGCACGTCGGAGTTGCTGTGTGTCATGATGTCTTTGACAACGTTTACCTCTAATAATAATAATATCTTTGGTATTAAATTTCAAGAAAATATTTAGAAATTTATGAGTTTTAAGTGTCTTTTTTGACTAAGTATATGACCCGAATTGCTCTTTCTATACTACTCACAGGTTATGTATAATTTTAGTTTATAATCCCATTGTTTTTTATTTAAAGAATGGCGAACAGCTAGCATATCTCGTTTTTCTAAACTTTTGGCGGCAGATGAAGCTTGCTATTGCCCACCTTCCTGCAACTTCACACGATCATGTTGACTTTATATGACATCACCTTATGGAAGTTTAACACGGTATGACATCACTTACGATATACTTTGCCTGAGGAAGTTTTATGAAACTGTCTTCAGATCAAAGTGGCAACTGTTACATAAAGCCGATCTGTTATTTCTTGGTATTGCGATTGTCTAGTCATTTTACTTAACTAATTGAACTGGCAATCCGCTAACAGCCTTAGATAAAGTTTGAAACCCTAACCAAACAACCCCCCCCCCCCACCCACTCAACTGTGGGCTCTAAGATTGGGTTGCATACTATGGTTGAGTATTGGGCTCCCACAAACCAGTATCAAGTGTGGGCTTCTACAGCTTTCGCTCATTTCATACACACTGATAGAGCTTTAATCGGAAAAATCTTTCTTTTAACAGTGGAAAGAAAACGTTGATGAGTGAAGCGAACGTTCAAAAACTCTGGCATATCACTTGTTCTATCTAAACATTGGTAGAAAATGCATTGCAAGGGTCAAAATTATTTTTCAAATCAAGGGAGGTGACTCTTTGCAAACAACACATTGAGATCCGAGTTATGCCCCTTTCTTCTCAGAGACTCCGTAATCAACCACGAATATCTTTGGATGCCTAATCGCATTAATAGTCAGCGCCCATGATCAAAATCCTCTCCCAGGCCCTGGGTAAAATAAGGCTTCGGTAATAGCCATTTCCAATACTTTTGTGCAGGTGTTTAACTTGTGAAAGGTAATATTAACCAGGTTCTCTCTTGACACATGTCGATACCTGACATGTATGATACCTGACATGTACATAAACCACAACTAGAAAATGGGGGAAATGGGCGTTATTTAGTTCTAGATTCTAGGAAGGCTTTCACCCTGAAAAGTCATCGGAACTATTATCCCTTGATAATATGAAAGCCTTATCCCAAAACACTATTAGTGTTTTAGTTAAAGACAATAAATCTGTTCCTCTGTATAGGCCATAGGTTCACTGTGGAACAATTTACTAGCGGTCAGTTTAAAAAAAAACAAACAAACAATTATTTCATTGGAAAACAATGTCCATTCGCAAAGGGTTGGTTATTGCTTCATTTAAGAAACTTAACACGCTGGTCGAGATAAAAATTGGACACCCAGTAACTCAAAAAGTGAAGCAAAATGACCATTTTGGTCACTATACTTTTGATTTCTGGCTAAGCCCCTGGTACATGTAAATAGTAAAACCATAAGTTGACTGCTCATATGAACTAGTGTACTTAGCTTTACAAATGAAATACAAGAGATCCTTGAATGGATCTTGACGCCCACCATTGAGAGATTGACTCCTTATAAAAGTTTTATATGGGAATGAGCCTGGAACTCCT
>JARFOD010106457.1:0-15911 GCA_031763545.1 Mopalia muscosa
AAATTAATGTATTGTATTACACACGAAAAGTTTTACTTATTTATAGAATATGGTTTTTGGGTGGTCTTCCCCTTTAATTACTTTTAGATACAATCCATTTATTACAACGAATATTTGCTGGAACGGTTCTATTGATTAATAGCATTTGAACCAAGCTCAAAGGAACGGATTAATTGTCCCTGAATCACTACGTGTATGCTTTTCAAGAAATCGACTTCTGTTGACAAAAGTTCGAATCCCGCTAGAGGCAGGCAGAGAGAGTTGTTAGTTTTCAAACCTTAAGTGGGGTCTAGCTTTTTTGACTTCGGCGGGTAAACATGCTGTAAACAGCTCACTTAAATAATGGTTTTGGCCACAATATGATCACTGTTGGAATTGTTTGTCTAAGATTCGGTCGCAATGCTGTCTTTAACAGCATAGACTACAAAATACGCTTTCTTTTTCTTCCTCAATTTTAAATTGCACAACTGAGATCGATCTTAATCGATCAATCAAAAGAACTAACCTAATTCCAAAGATTGCTGAGATTGCCTCTACTTCTTACTAGCAATTCGTTTGTAATACAGGTGCTTTGCACCGGTGTATCCTTGTACCGTTGTATCCTTGTACCGGTGTATCCTTGTACCGGTGTATCCTTGTACCGGTGTATCCTTGTACCGGTGTATCCTTGTATTCTTCTGTTTACAGTTGTCTTCGTCGCACAGATAAGTGTCACCATAATTGATTCTGTGTTATTCCACAGAAGTGGATGTAGCAGCCACTATTGAATGATACTGATTTAATTCGCGTGTTCTGGTCTGGGTTGTATGCATGCCGTCTCCAAAGTAACGGTTTATTCAGATTTTATCATCAATGCTTCATATATAGCCGTCTTTAGCCGAAATACATACTAATTAGTTTAATGTTATTTTCCTTTGCGCTAAAATGTTCTATCTATTTCCTGTTTATATTTGGGTTAACCATTTTTGTGTTTTGTCTTATTTGTGTGATATTGTGTTTCTATAGGCATTTCTAAGCAGTATGACCACTCACCACAATTAATTTTTACTTAATCCCTATTGTTAAAGTTTGTTCTTATAACGCCAATCAAAACTTTCAATGAGAGTAAACCTCCAATTTGCCTCTACATACAATCTTTCTTAGAATTAACAATCCAAAACATGACACATCATGCCTAAGTTATTAACCAATATTTACAACTAGTCATAGATGCCAAAAGAGATTTGATAGGCTTTCTACACAGACAAGATCATACACCTTCTTTGTTATTGCCTTTCATCAGCGATTTCCCAGAGGTGGGAGAACAGCATCCCATTCGTGTACATAACAACACCGAAAGTGCAGAATCCTGTCATGACTTGTTCGATGGTGTTTTAAGAGGAAATTGTCAGCGTGGATGGTACATTTGGATGTAGAGATGGATATCATCCACTCAGGCGAATAATGGTGCTGGAACTAGTGAGCAGCATCATTAGTGACCGGGAAGCTGAAACGGATAGAGTCAACTTAATTATTAAATAATGAATTTTAAAAATAAAGAGATTGATAAGAAATAACATAGGATACTTGGAAGCGGCTAATATTAGAACATATGTATCTTTTTGAAAGATCCAGGTTATATTTCTGGACACATAGTTATATTGAACCAGGGATGTTTATCCCGAAGTGATTTGTAATACTAAGAATAGATAAAAGAGCTATTTTAAAAATGGACGGTATCTTCTTGATGGTGGCAGAGATTTTTTTATGGGTTTACCTGTGGGCACATTCAAAAATATTTGCATGGATCAGTGAGGCTTGAGAATGAGACAAGTACTACGTATGTGGCCTAAATGTCTGCAGTTGAGATGAAATATAAAAATGCTTTTCCATACGAATTATATTATTTCAAATTGAAACCGAGCCAATATGCTGTTGACAGAGTGTACGGCCATACATCACTCCCATATTGTTATTTATGACTGAAAAACAAATTTGAGACAATTCCGAACTTTGTGTGTCTTCTGCTTATTTCAAAGCAAAGAAAATAATTACTAGATGAAATAGAATGGAGAGAGACTGTCTAGAATCCACAGGGTTGTTGGATGAAAGAAATTGCTCAAACGTGATCATAACAGTTAACCGGAACCCTCTGGAATAAAAACAGCTGTGCAAAAACAAACGAAGGGCAGACCTATGTTAATAACTGCTATGACCTACGGAGCCAAAATATGTTGTTTTGTTTTTTTTGTTTTGTTTTTTTCTTTTTTTTATAAACAGAGGGGAGGAGGAGGGGTATTTCAACATAAATAATCAATACAAATAGATATTTTTCTAACATGTTTTAGAAACTGTTCTCTCGTCATGATATTTCAGTTAACAGTAGAAATGTATGCACAACCACTTGAATCCATGTACATGGTTGATTTTGGATATAAGTTTTGAGGAAAAGCTTTAATTTCTGGGAGTATTTAGACTATATAAAATAATAAAGCCTGTCAAGATTAGGCCACAGATAACAATTCATTTTCAGTAAACCGTAATGATAACGTTTGGTCCAATAATTTTTAACTGCCTCACAAACGTCCATTGACGGAAAATCTCCAAGCTATCCCCTTAACTATTAAGCCAAGCTGAGACTTCTAATGGGTTCAACCACTTAAACACAACAACTGGGAAAGGCTTAGCTAAATTCACCTAAATTGAAAGCAAATACCTTTTTGTCATTTTTGGAAAACACCACAATGTCAAATAAACTTAAAACCTTTCTGCTGCGATATTTGATCTCGGCGACACTGGTACGATGGTGTACTCAGTGACCAACGTAAATTGACAGAAAATTAGTACTGTTGACGTTTGCCATTTACCACCAGGTGGTCTTCGTCCGCCAGGTTTTCGACAACCAGCGGAAAACGACCTGAATTCAATTACCCACTAGCCATTGGTGTTAAAGCACTATATCCTCCCTGACAAAGACAGCAATTCAGTCATCCTAATCAACAATTGTTTCGATATAAACATTACCTTTAACATTCTATTTTGCTTTATATTTTTCGCGCACTACCCACTAGTCAAACGAGTTGAAACTGTCTCAAGCCGCTTGACATCATAGACTCCATCCTACATCGAATAAAATTACTGTTTTCTAATTTAGACCCAATGCATTGCCTGGTGTATTATTTTGAAGCAGTTTAAATATAACCATTTAATACCAAATATTTATCATTAAAATGGGGCTATTTCTAACCTAGTAATCCGTTTACTCTACCCAATTTTAGTTTACCTCTAAGGACCAGTACTGGGGATTCGTTTCTATGTCTGTTAGATTTATTGGGGTTTAAAGCAGTACGTTGGCTGGATATATAGATCGGTATTCGCAAATTGATGGAAGATGCATTTATCGCTTAGAGATGTAATTGTCATTATATCACCTCTGCCGAATTTATACCATGGGAAGCATATAGGGACATCAACCATGTAATAATTAGGAAAAAAATGTATGGTTTGCCATTATGGTTAATCTATAGACTATGGTATGCCATGATAAAATTATAATTAAGAACTAAATTATGGTTCAATATATATAATTTATTATAGCTGTGGTTTACCATGGTATAATTGTTAACTATTATAAGAAATAAATTATGGTTTAATGGAAAGGATAATACACGGTTCGTGTGAGTTGTCCATTATTAGTGAACGACGGACAGAAGGCGGCGAGTTCACAATATCACCGTAACTTCCATCAACCGTGCCCCCAGAGACTCCCGCTACTATAATATCAACACGGACAGTCTATTTGATAAGCTTCAGTGTGACATTGAAACGTTTTCATTATTAACTAGAGTTCTAATAGCTCGCGACCTAAACGTGAGGACTGGTAACAAACCGGATTATATAAGCAGTAACTACATACATAATGCAAGGACATTCCTGGAGTAGTGCACTCTCCATACACTGTGAGAATGTCAATAGACTGTAAAACATACTCTTTTGGAACATATTCAATTTATTTTTTATTAATGCAACTGATTGCAAGGTTGTCAAATGACAGTGTTGATGGGGATTTCACGAGGAAAATCAAAACGAGTCAGTTCACATACAGGTAAAACCAAAATGACATCAATACTTCAAAACATTGTCAGGTACAATTTTTTTAAGAAAGATATTGTCATTAATGAAGACGTTTGTAAATTCGCGGATTCTACGAGGCAAAAATCTGGATGGTTTAATATTGAATATAAAATGCAAAAAAAAAAGTTTTATCGAAAATCACCGAAACAGATTTCAGATTTTCAGATTTCAGATTTTTAATTTCATCTTCAGGCCCTTTTCTGGGCATAGAGACATATGAAACATAAGATAAATGTATTAATACGATACAGGCGGACCTATATTAGAATGAATACAATATTAGTTACAGGCAAAAAGATAGATCAGTACATAATAATAAATGTTTGTATACATTTCAAGAAAATAACACAAAATTTGAGCTTGAACAATTATTGAATGAATTGTTGAGTCCTGTGGAAAAATAATGGTCACAGAAACACTGTTTATCAAACGTTATAAAACACAATGTTCTATGAATAATCAATAAACAAAGTCAAAACACCGAGTAACTTACAACCACAAAGAATGTTAACTTTCATACACGAGTTCAAAACACACAAGCACATAAGTCCAACACACACATACTCTTCCACAAATAATGCGTCACACACACATTTACATCCACGCGGAATAACTAATATTTAACTCACCCCATACATGGTGTACACTTACATATATCTACCGTCATATCACACCACGTACACACTGATGCATGCACGCACACCCATTAACACATTTAACACTTATGCAGTAAACCCCACGCAGAGACAGTACACACTAGCGCACGAGTGTAGTACTACTGTTAAATACTGTTAAATACTTCAATTGTAAGCTATCCCCAGTAAGAACTGTATAAACCTTGTATATATTAAAGAATTCAATGCATATTTATTTTAAATAAAAAAATGTCCTATATACCTTGATCAAAAATAGACGTTTAACTTATTTTATTATAAAAGCATAATAAATTGACTCAATTTGCGAAGGACGCTAACATTTTTGTTGACAAAAAGGCTAGATAGGCCGTGGCTTAATTTATTATTAATATAGTAATTTGGTATCTTTTCTATACGTTGATATTTATAGTAACAACATTCAAACATATAATGATATTCATCACCGACCGTATGATGATCACACTTGTCACAAACCCTTTTAGCTGCTGGTATATTACATGTATTTCAAACTTCAACTTTATTTTTTTGTAAAATCTTCCCTTACTTGAATTATTTATTTCGTCATTCCAGTTTTGTAGATATTGGTCCTGTAATCGACGTTCAACGCACATCTTTATCCAGGATTGATTCAGTGAGGAACTATCTATTAATATACGACGTAAACCTAGTTCGTTAAATATTTCACTCACTTTCCTCAACCAAGGAAAAGTTGTGCGTCAAGGTACGAGTGATGATATAAAGTGTATAACAAAGTTTGGTTGTTTTACAGGTTTGTAGTTTACTCCAGTTGTTGATAAGTCTGGTTTTGATTGATGGGTCAATAGGATATCTCCCAAGTTCGCCATAGACCATATAACCAGGAGTCGATTTTCTCAGATTGAGTAATAGTTTCAGGAATTTAATCTCAGCTGTTTGTATAGGTTTTATATTCCCATATCCCCAGATCTCGCACCCGAATAACAAAATAGCAATTACTGTTTGATCAAATAATTCCAAAATTGACTCTAAAGGTAAATCTAAATTTCTTTGTTTTTTTAGTAAATAATACATTGCTTTGGTGGCTTTCATAACATTTTGTTTCATGCAATAATTAACGTTTCTGCTTGAGCTGAAATAAACGCCTAAATATTTAAAGTGATCGACTATTTCCATGCCTTCGTTATCAAGTTTAAACGTAAATTGTCCTTGATTTCTGCTACCAAATACCATTATTTTTGTTTTTGCCTTGTTAATACTGAGCCCCCACTCAATACAGTACTGGTTATACGAGTCGAGCAAACATTGGAGTTCCCTCTCTGTGCTGTCTAAAACTACAGTGTCGTCAGCATATACAAGGGCAAATAGTTTTTAAAAAATATCTATGTTATCAATATTTGTTGTAATATCTATACTTTTTACTTTTAGTTATTTGTTAGATATGATTCAAGGTCGTTTAAATATATAAAAACAAGACAACTGAAGTCATCCGGAACGGGACAGGTCGCACATATGTGAGCTAAAAGGGTGTTTAAAAGAGTATGTAGGAAATACAAGAGAAACTTTGTTCGTAATCTGTTGGAACAATAACATCGAGTGAATTATGAAAACCCACAGAAATTTTGGAAATATTTAAGGACGAATGGTCTGTCAGGAGAATCTGTACCTGGACCTGAATTTTTGGTATTTTTCCAATCGATGTCTAGTAATATACACGAGTGTACTTTGTTAATGGTGGGGTATTATTAAAAGGTGTCATGATTTATGAGGAATTAAATTATACCTTAAACGTGGATGAAGTTAAAGTTATTCCAAAGTTCAAATCTAACAAATGACAGTGATCTAATTTTAAATGAATATCTGAAATTTGAAGAGTATGTTTTGATTCCTATTCTACACACGTTATTTAATAATATTCTTGATGTGGTGGAATTTTCAAAGTTGTGGCTGCATGAAAGCGTTATCCTACCTATTCACAACAAAGGTGATCCTGCCAATGCTAGCAATTATAGAAGGATAACTCTCACCAGCTGTCTGTCAAAATTCTGCACTGGGATATTGAATAATAGATCGACTAAGTGTAAAGATTTAAATAATATAAGATCAGGTGCGCAATTTGGATTCAGAGAATGGTTTAAATGCATCCGATGCTGGCAACAAAAGCCTTTATATCGGGCTTTTGGGAATTTTAAGAGAGCATTTTATTTGTCCGTAGCCTATATTGTGGCATAAATTGTTTAATCAAGGAGTGAGGGGCAAATTGTTTGCTGTTATAAGGTCCCTGTATAAATGTTAAATGACGTGTTCAACATGCAGGTATATAACAAGACGAAATATCGCCTGTGAAACAGGTCAAAACAAGGCGCGGTGCTGTCAGCGATTGTGTTCACGTCATTTATTGAAAATTTAGCAATTTATATTAAATTCAATATTCTAATGATGGTATATTGAAATAAACGATTTTACCATTTTTCCTCTGTTATATGCTGTAATTTAGTCCTGATATCAATCAGTAATGAGGGTCTCCAAAACCCACTTAATGACTGTGATGTATGTATACTGTAGAGATTGGAGCATTGATGTTAACGTTAAAAACACAAAAGTCAATGTTTTTCGTAAAGGTGGTCTTGTATCCACTATCGCCTAATGAAAAACGAATTTAAAACGATGCGAAAATATTAAGACAGTAACGTCTTTTGTATATTTAGTGTTGCTGTTTTCTTAAAATTGTAAATTCTCACGTGCGCAAAATATAATGACGGATGAAGGCCAAGAGTTTTGTAAATAAATGACAACTCCAAATTATTCTATCCATTACACTAGGTAAAGCATAATTTATTTTTTAAATATTAAACGAATGGGTTGTGCTGGAAAACAATCATAACTCTGTTACATTTCAAATTGTGATCTGTAAAAAAAATGTATTATTCTGTTCTATTGAAAGAGTAGAATAGGTTATATGTTAAAAAACGCTTTTTGATTTTAGGAGGATGTACCACAGCCCGAAGTCCACTAGGTGGCTACTCATAAAAAACATATAACATATAATACATTTATATGATTTTTGGTTGTGAAACCTTAACTTAATACATGTTAACTTCACAGCATATACACATGGCACGGTACTAGAGAAATACTTAATAAAATTATAATTGATCAACGACTACATGTATCTATACCGAATTGTTTTTTCTCTCTCAATTTGCATGAAAATTAAATTTGTTTGAATAATGTCAGGCATGCCTGATTTCCCGCCGGGTTGTACATATTTCGAACTTAACCGAGATTCACATTTAATAAATATCTGGTACTGAGGCATTTGATACGTCAAATATCAACTACATTGTACGTGTAGACGAGTTTTTAAAGAATTTATAACCGGATTCGAATGTTTATATACTATCGTGAGGAGTAAAATACATTGATCTAGTCAACAATAATTTTCAGCTGTAGGCTATCAGTGATGATGTAAATGAGTTTTAAAGTAATGTGTAACGTATTCCACTTGCTGCTTCAGTGAGCATAAGCTTCTATGAGAGGCATATGGGGGCAGTCTTATAGGTATAATGGCTTTTGGGACCCACAGTTGATACAAGACCGATCCTCTGTAATAATATTGTATTTAAAAAGATCCGCATAAGGAGCGCTCAGTCATATTCTCACTCTACAGTGGAATATTGAAACGTATATAGTGAACGAATTATATATCGATTTATGACTGTTAGTTTTAAGGAATAAAAACAGTTTAAGATGAGAAAGATAATAATTGGTAATTTGTTCAGTGACAGAGAAAGAGTCCCATTTTTATGGATAAAGGGAAAATACAATCGAAAATGACAACGATTTCCTAGAGAATAATAAATTTTACCCTCTTAATTTCTATGAGAAGGTAGTAAAGGGAACCACAGTGGGGATAACCCATTTATACTTTTATGAAACAGTATTATATATCTGATGGGATCTATACGACTAACATATGTATAGACTCCCAATTGAATTCGTTTATCACTGTGAGGTACGGTGTACCCCTCAGTCCGCCAGTGGTTAATAGTGCAGCTCTGCCCTGTGTTCTGCCAAACTGTGCGGAAAGCCGTTATGTTTGTTAGTTTGGGGCTTAGGGCGTACTCAAGAGTATTTCACTATAAGACTATACGGGGAAAACCGGAAAGACTCACGCATACACCTGAAGGTGAACGGTACATCAAAGTAGGATAAGTAAAGGCACTGGCCAACCACTATCCAACGTTTCGCCATTTTTCACTACAGGTCCGAATATGCTAGTATACTGTGTGCACAAACATCGTCTGTGTTGGGTTCGTTAGCTCGTTGGGTAATAATACCGAGATGTTTATGGGACTGATCGCTCTTCACCTTTGCACCGTCTAGGTATAAGCCAGGATGAGCAGTATTTTCTGTAAGTACATTGATAGATCCCTTACCACAGTCTGATTGGTATTGAAATAAACTAGCTATCGATTTGCTCAATTGTTTAATTTATGTTCTGAATCTATTAGATCAATAAGGTACTTTGAAGAAAGCACATTTGTTTTTTTCTCTTCAATTTTTCAAAATATGTAACACTCAATATTACTGCCTGTCATTGGTATATGAGAAATAGCTGGGGACCAAGCACAGAACTTTGGGGAACACCAGTACATATTGGAAATGTAGTTGGGCTAGCACCGTTGAAACAGACCTTGATCTTTCGAATGCTTTAGTAAATTTAATCCATCTGAGTAAAGAACCGTGTATACCAATCAGCTTAAGTTTGACAAACAAACCGTTGTGCCAAACTCTATGAAAGGCCCCACTGAATTCCATAATCACGGCCATTGTAATTATCACGTGCAATTGTTGTTGCTAGTTGTAAGATGGTTGAATGACTATACTTGAACCCAAACTTATTTTCCATGAGTATATCATGTAACTTATAATATTTATATTTCCTTGTACTATATTACCCAAAGCAGTTTTGATATAGAAGGCTGTATAGAAACTGGTGTTTTTTAAGACATTTTTATTGCCGTTTTGTGAAAATTAGAGTTACTCTGGATACTTGCTATGCTTGAAGCATTAAAGTATTAACCCTATAAACTCCCGATGACTCGGAATATCTCAAATTTGTTTGGTATTAGTTTGAACATTAAGTCTTGAATTTATTGTAAAAGAAAAAGGAGGCAGATTTGGTCAATATGATGGGAGAGAGGAGAGTGAGGCCAAAACAATTGCATAATGCGTAACATTTATCTTTATCGTTAGTAAAATTTTGTTCATTAATTTTAAGTGTCGGTCTAGATTTGGGGCTTAAACAGATTAAAGTGACCAGTGAGTTTTTGTAGTACAATTTGGGCCCGACAGATTGATGTGTATTGTTCGTTTTTTTTTTTTTTTTTTTTTTTTTTTTAATTTATAGCTTGTTCCCATGGTTTGTCGCGAGGTCTGACAAATGCTATCTTATTAGGAACTCAATCTTGACAAACTGATAAAAAAGAGTAGTTCAAGTTTCAATCTTATCATCGACGTTAAGGAAACTATTACATACAGAACTTCACGGAGTCAAAGATATAATACTTTAAAATTGTTCTATACAATCCAAAATTGTCGCTTGGGAACTTTTGGTTTATTCATCCTGGTGATATCAAAATGGCAATAAATGGAACAATGATCAAAGTTTGATGAAAGTGCATTCATTCGGGTCTAACACATACCCAATACTGTCGGTTATAATTAAGCCTAATATATACGATGATTCTTTGTAAAATCTGGTTGGTTCGTTTATAATTTTGAACATATTTATCTTTTAACAAGATAACAAGGACAATTTTCATTCGTTTTTGTCGTGATGCTTTAACCATTGTAAAGATCTGTCAATAAAATCCCCTATTAAAAAAATCTTATCTGGGTTGTCAGATAGTGCTTGATTTAATGACGAATCTAAGTGATTCAAATCCAGTCACGTTGCTCAGCACGCTGATTTGGTGGCGGATAGCACAGTTAAATTAAAGTCTGTGTATCTGCCTAATGCATACGGATCCACCATGATTCTTTATCACTTTCTCAATCAGGTCTTACTTAATATTCAAATTTTTTTATAATAAATTGCTACCCCTCCGCCACATCTTGCTCTATAATTTCTCTTGAAACATTGCCCTTCTATCTCAACCAATTCATCCCGAATTAGATTGTCTTACACAGTCTTTCAACAAGGAAAATATCATAGTCACAGACTCTACATAATATTGTGTATGTTTAGTCGATTTTGGCGTGACTAAATAATTCGTCATCACTTTAGTAATCTCTAAACTGAGTGTATGTCATTTAAATGCTGAAGGTCCATTTCGCAAAGCGATCTTATCTTACGTTAAACGTAAATACCATAACGAAAAGTCCCGGAGACATATAGTATTGCCATAACAGTTACATTCAACAAAACCTTTGGCCGCTTTGTGAAACGAGCCCGCAGGCGTTTAACTGACTGATGCTTATTTTACAGTTTATACCCGGTCCCGGATTCTGCTGTACGTCCTCCAGTGCAGTAAAAGTAAAATGTTTGTAAGCGTTTGGTACGATAATTTGGTTTTCCCCAATAATACTACGGACAGCTGCCCAGTAATGACCAGTATACTAGATATGATGTGTACTTTAAACACCAGACTTGAATGTACTTATTTTTTCTTGAAGAAAAAACAGAAAAAGAAGCATAATCTTTTCATAATTCTTAAAACACACATAAAATATCAATTTCAATACAATAGAAGAAAAAATTCAATTTGATATGGTTAATTTTGATCTTTCTGTGCTGTATTAATTCCATATGTGTCTTGGAGGTGGCTTCGCAACTTCGCAGCATCAATTCGTAGTTTTGTGCATCATTTCGCAACTTCGCGCATCGCCTAACCGTCTAACTCGTATTTATTAGCATGGCCTTAACCGGCCCCCATAAGCATGGCTTCAACCGGCTTCCATACAAAGTGCTGCTAACACCTTTATAACACTACATTTTACTGTAATTCTACTTTCACAGCCGGTCTGGTTAAAAATTAATCACTTTCGTGGCACACAGGGGTTTGACCTCTGCTAGCATGAAGTAAAAACACACAATCCATGTGTACACATGCATCTCCGATCAATACTCCAGTGTATAGAGAAACATAAAAATTGAAACGCGATAAGAGAATAGCATTTCCTAATTTTTTATTTTATTTTTTCCCCCCACATAATTACATTATTTGGGATGGATCCACTCATCGATGTGTGATATTGAATGTGTCAAAATGTTCCAGAGTCGAATTGCCTTGAAAGTTCGTGTTACAAAGATCAGGATTATTCGGGGCAATCACTGTCAGACTCATTTATTATGTCCTCATCATAGTAAATGTTACACCTGTCTCTGTGATTGTTAGCTCGGGTGTGCGTTGAGAAAGAAAAAGTTTGTAGCGGGCTCATGGCTTTGTTTTTCGTGGTGGCATTTTGGCCAAGTGTCGCCTGCTAAATTTGTGAATTCAGATTGAAGATGAAGTTCATACTGTCATGCCCAGACTTGGATTAAAAACAAGTACGAGCCTAAAACTAGGTGGTTGTGCCAGCAATTGTTTTCAATGACGAAAATGTAAAAACAAAAGCATGCAATGTTCAAAGCATTTTTAAGTTTACACACTAATTTTTGGTATATAAAAGAAAAAATAATTAAAATATTGACAAATTTGTCGGATTTTTCTGTGTTTTATTTTTTGTCGCTAATAGGTTTTGGCAATAACATTATCCAGTTGGCGACATAAATCATATATATTCAGAAATGTGTCTGAAAAGTGCGCACACACAATTAAACACTTGACATTATTTCATAAGCCTATGTATTAGAATTTACATTTAAAAAACATCTATAACTAAACCTTGTCAAATCTCCCACTATATACAATATACTTGTGCAGGGGGTCAAAATGTGTTTGTTTTTCTTCAAATGATAAATCAAGAGAGACTGACAGAAAATGTTACGAATATATGTGGAACGCTCGGCAATAGTGCACACCAGGGAAGATGCTTTCCGTCAAATAACTGAGTATGCCATATAGGGTTGACAACGATAGAGCTTCACATGACCTCCAATGAACATGATCATTCTAATTCTAAAATAAGCCTTCTAAAACGTTCAATTTTACATTATTCAGATACCAAAGAGAAGTTTTGACACAAAAAATGTCAAAAATGTAACACTCACCCGCGGCAGAGAAGAGATAAGTACACCAAACACTGTATAATAATATTAGATTCCCCAAAAAGTGCATAATTATACAATCAATGCTCAAATAAGCCATAATTACACATACAGCTAAAAGGTGCAAATGAGTAGTGACTTCCATCTTTCCCAAATTTAATCCTACTGGCTGAGTATGTCGATCATTTAAATCATCCGATAATCTTGATAAACTATCAGAAACAACTTTTTCGTTAATCTGTATATCGAGTTTTATCCGGAGACAGTTGTGTTTTCAAATTTTCTCTTTAAATGAAAATCGTATTTAAAACCTAGAGATATATGTATTTCTTGTTTAAGAGGCATTTAGAAGTCGGTGTACTAAACATAACACAAGGTTTTATGAATTAATAAATAATAAACCAGAAATTGTAATCCATAAAACCTTGTGTTATGTTTTATATATGTATTTGTCCTCCAACTACTGAGATATTGAAACTGTTGGAACTTGAAATGTAGCGACTTTGAGTTCAATGACCAAATATACCAGCAAATTAAGGGCTGTGCTATGGGTGAAAGGTTTAGCCCCAACTTTGCTTTTATTTTTATGGCAGAATGGGAGCTCGAAGCCCTTGGAAAGTGTGCTCAACAGTCCATGTTGTATCTTAAATATTTGAATGACAAATGTATACTCTGGCAGCATTCTAGATATGATCTTGATCTCTTCATTGTTACTCTTAATCGTACGATCCTAACATTAAACTACTGGGACCTGTTGCTCAAACACTATTAAATTTAATCCTCTGTCAGACGACGTCACGCCATGTTGTAGGTCTATCTCTAGCCTGGTATTAGCGATTTAATCTGGTGTTAGCAATGATAGTGTAGATTAATTATACAATTTCTGGGTAACCACTTCTTGTTTTGTGATAGTACACAACGTTTCGATACATATGCCTGTATCTTCATCAGGTGTGAAATGACTAAAGAAAAATAGGAGAGGTGAAGCTATATAACAGTATGATAAAGTAGTTAAATAAACAAGGTCTACTGTTCTGTTGAACAGTGTGGTTCATAACCATAGATAAGATATCTAACATGCTGCATGTATAATAAGTTCCAAAGTAACTACCTAAGTAATATACTGTCTGGAGTAAAGAGAGAAATAATCTGTGCTGGTACCATAATGGAATAAAATAAAGATAATGATAAATCACGACCGACGAACTGTAGACAGTATATTTCTAAGACAATTATTTTACAAGCAAGTGGTTTGTTTATAAGGCTAATTTCCCACTTCCGACCGAAGATAAACAAGGGTCAGGGCCTGTTTTCGATCTCGGAGAAGGCAACTGACCAGTGACATAACATGAAAGCCTAGAGTATTAGCCTATAAAGTACTGCTGTGTAAACAGATATTGAGACAAACTGGGTCTTTCTGCCTCGGTTTGATATACATATAGACCAGACCAAGCGTGTTAGTCCTGTTGTCCATAGCAACGAGACACGTCAAATTGTAAATACACGTTATTTTACATCGAAACACCGTTACTGACTTGAATTCAGGAACTCTTGTTGACACACTGAGCTCCATCCAGTTATAAAACCACCATAACGATTCTACAACAATTATCAAGAAACGGTAAGGTTATTAACGGGAAATGTGTTAACATGTAGGCCTACTTTGAGATTCTTAGTCACGACGGACTCACAGTAGTTATTAGTGGCAGTGACAAGACTGGCATAACACAGTGCTTGACAGAGCATGTATACTGTCTGCACAAGTGGAGTTGTATTACATGGGTAAAACCCGTGACCGAAACCTAACCCCCACCTGATCAAAGAGATTACATAACGCAAAGCCAGCTAGCCGTTTAGTACCCCACAGACGTATATATAACGCAAAGCCAGCTAGCCGTTTAGTACCCCACAGACGTAGGCCTATGTATCGAAATTTTCTTTCTGTACAATGAAATATACATGCCATGTATGGAGCTTAATTATATAGAGTAGAATATCGGCCTACTCGTATAGACGTATTGTACTCCATAGATATACAGGGGCCCAACCAAACAAACAAACATATATGTACATGTATATGCAATATAGCATATGAGGAGCGCTTATATATTGATACAAATGTCTCTGATGTAGTCTAATTGTGTTTCATAATTCATTTTTGCAATCCCTACGGTTGGGAATGGGATATCGAATCCGATCCCGTAAGTGCACCGTCTAAACCCTCACACTTTACAGTGTGTTTATTTTTACGTGAGTTTGTGTTTGTTTATTTTTACATATTTTTTAATATGTTTATATATTCATTTTAATGTACCTGATGTCGACCATTTAAAGTACTCAAGGTATCGTTACTGTGCTGGGGGCTGCAGCTTCTGTTTAGTCATGTGTTTCTGTCCTTCGGACTAAAATATTAAGTACGTGATATTATAGAGTGGCGGTTTTGGATTCTTGTATTTATTTTATATTTGCATGTAGGTTGTTAAATGTATTACCTGTCGTATTAATTTATACGATATAAATCACCAACTTACTTTTAAGTTATTGGAAGAGAGGATCAAAGCTATACAAATACCTTACGTCTACCACATCTGCTGAGCAAAGGTGGAGCAAGGCACTTACAAACATATTCCTGGATTGGACTAGAAAGCCTGCGGTGAAAGCCTAACCTCGACAAAAACGCCATGCAGGAATATAGTACTAAAAAAAAGTTTAATAAATTGGTGTGAAAATTATTCAAGTTCACTGGAGGATTTATATGCTGCAGGTCTATCAAAAGCAAACATTTAAAATACAACAGCATAAAATTTAAAGGCATTGACGAAAAGGTTAGACTGATTGATCTATTACGTTACACAGTGGCCAATTTTGGAAAATCTTACCCAGTGAAAAGATCCGAATATTATTCTGCTTGGTCCATGCTAGAGTTCATTGTTTGAAGTAGGATCCGCAAG
>JARFOD010106467.1:0-15909 GCA_031763545.1 Mopalia muscosa
TGAATGTAAGTTGAGGAATATTATCCAATGGACAGAGGGCCAATGAATGTAAGTTGAGGAATATTATCCAATGGACAAAAGGCTAATGAATGTAAGTTGATGCATACTATCCAATGGACCAATTAGATTACCTGTAGGAGTAGGAAGAGTTTATCTTTAAGGAACTGCATGTGTGGTATCATGGAGCTAGAGGTGTCCACTAATATATATATCCTCTCTTCCAACACTGTCCCAAACAACTCTCGACTGCCTTGCTTCAGCCAGTCAATCCTAAATATTCAAATCATATGTACCTTGAGCAATATTGTATATCAATTACATTTTGTTCCACTTTAAAAATGTTTACAGAATACTTCACCCAGCAACTGAAGACCAATCAAAACATTGAGTCAATTTGCACAGAAACTTAAAAAACAATTGCATAAGAAAATGCAACAATAATATGACAGTAACAAACTGCCACTTTATGAGGGATTTATATACATGAAGATCGGTCAAGAATTACTAATCTAAGAGTTAAATATATTTCTATCATTATAAAGTGTTCAATATTTTAAGCTGAAACTGACAAAAATAAATTTATTCAAACTGTACCTTCAGCTAAGTGCCCCATGGTTAGGCGGATTGTTTAAAGGTTGATGGTATAAAAGAAAGCATACTTGATTCATTGTAAATATTAGTAGTATTTCTCATAAATTCACCAGAACCAGGAAGGAAGACTTTATTTTTATTGATACCTTTGTTGTATTTTATTGAGAGCTACCATCATGTTTTGTTCATAGGACCGATGTATTTCAGGGGAAACTTGAACATGGACCAATCCGCCATCCTTCCAGCGTACCACAGGAAAACCATCACAATAACGAGCATTCACTAGCTTCTCATGACAGACCTGTGAAAAAATCAAATTTATCTCAACATGGATTACACTAAAGAAGAGAAAGAATGACTCATTTGTGTCAGATGCCAGTTCATTGAATACAAGACTGAAAAACCCCAGGCACATTACTTGTTATTTATTGAATACAAAATCGAAAAATCTCAGGCACTTTACTATTTATTTATTAAATAGAAGAATGAAAGAAATGGTAACAAGAAAGGCTTCAGCTAAATGACACAAAAATTTTCTAAAGATAAAATCTCACAGCATCTGTTTGTTTTTCATCACAGGCTTTCTCCAAAACTTTCACAACACCATCCTGATGTTTGAAAACAACACCCCCTAAAATATCATAAAGACCGAGCTTCTGAGGGCCCAGTCCGTGTGTCTTCAACCAATCAGCTGAGCTCAAGTATTCCTCTCTACTCTCCCCACAGAACTCTTCTTTAGGTATCTTTGTTTCTGAAATGGATAAATTGATATAGATATCAACCATGTAGAGTAAGCATCATTTTAAAATCAACAAAAAACCGAAACACTCCAGCTGGTAGACCATACAAAATTCATTATGCCAAAAAATATATAATCATTTAATAAATTGAAATTATATACAGTTGGACATTTTATAGCAACTGCTCGACTCAGCACAAGGTAAAACTTCAAGTTTGAGATGTTATTCTAAACAATTTATTTGAAAACTTTTTTTGATATGTCGGCCAATTAAAGATAAAACAAATTTAAAACCATCCCCATGGTATCAAAACACATCATTTATTTTACCTCTGGAGACATTTTTAGCACATGCACAAAATATGAGATAACTGTCAACATTTCAACACTGGTTCAAGAATGACAATTCTTGTACAGTCATTTTTTACACTGCTTCTAGCTTGTATTGTTTCAAAGCCATTATAAACTAGTTTAAAAACATAAAAAGTAAGATGAAGGCCTGCAGTTTTCTTGTGGTACCCAGCCCTTGCAATTCAAATGTTGGCTTCGACAAAAAAAGTGCCGAGCAAATTGATTTTGCTTCGGCAAAACATGCCTTTCTTTAGCATTTTTTAAAAACAATGCAAATTCATATCATTTGGCAATAAATTAATAAAAAAAAATAAACATATGACAGCAAAAATAAACATGTTTTATTGTTATGCTAATATGTTCTGAACTTGGCACCTGTCCGTCATCAGCACAAGACACCCAGACTAGTACATGTCAAACATGTGGTTATTACCAAGAAGACCCTTCCGTGGAATAGTACAAATTTGTAACTGTCATAACTGGTACATTCGATTAAAATGATCACTAGCCTTGTATAATTCTGTCTATTATCATCTGTGACAACATAAAATTTACTTGCCGTGAGAATTGAACTTATATCAACTGATCTGAAAGAACTGTGTTTTAAATAGATTTGGATGACTTGTTGACTCATCGGTAGCTAAGTACACAAATCTTCCCAGCTTTCACTGGTGTGCTGTGACTGCTGGCTTTACCAATTACTCATTTAGCAGCCTGCAGATCAGTGTATTTTCTGTTTTTTTTTCCATTTCTGGGAAATGTCAATCAAAGCCCAAATCTGCCACTCATCATCCTTTCAACCAATGAGAAATCAGTTGGCAGAATGGCGATTCTGGCCATGTCGATTGTGGGGTTGATATTTTGGTCAATTTACTTTTAGTAGTCAATAGATCTTTCAAAATATTTTATGGGCGGAGCTATAACATGCACCCAGAGAGGTTAGGCAATGCTGAGAGACTGTATGTTCTTGTCATCTCGCCAAGTTCCTAGAAAATATTGAGGCTCACGAATGGAGGTTTTCATCAAACTTTAATAAATGCACAAACTTTTTTTCAACAATTAAAAATAGTAATAATACAAATTGGTTTTATTTATCTTAGTGATACTTGATTATATTCCTTGTAATTGGATTCTATTCCGTGACAGTGATCAAGCAATTTGTAATCTACTACCTTGACAATGCTTAATATGTGTCAAAGCATAAATCATTTGACATTTGTTGCTGAAATATTGCCCCCTTAATAGCTTCAGTCAAGAAAAAAATGAAGACCAGATAGGCATTGACAGTGAAACAAAGGTCTTGACCCAGATATCTGACATACTTTTGATAATTGTTGAGCAAAGTAACAATGTTGCATAGCAAAGATAAAAAGTTTCTAATTTATTGCAACATTGATACATGAAGGCAGACCTCACAGAGGCCAACAGACAACAAATACAATTTACACAACATGTTTTAGTTCAAACAGTAACAAGTCTGAGTGACATGTGTGTCTTCCTCATAAAAATGTAAATTCATTTTGCTTCAGCTTTTGCTTTGGCATTGCGGAATGCGGAAGCCAATTGCGAGGGCTGTCTTTAATTATATTTTCTAATGGAATTTTTCTGAATTTTTACACCCAGTTTGCCTGACAGGGAAGGCAGAGACTATTACAATTACACTGTATATGGAATTCATTGAATATTAATTATTATGATAAGGTGATATTGTTAAAGAGGAAATGATGTACAATTTGCCTGAAGCACTATGCACGTATATTCAAATTTCCCAAAATTTTGGGTAAATGTCACACAACATAATCTGTTCTGCATATTAACTAGCTTTTCAAGTAAATTTGTGTTGAACACCATCATTCCAAATTGAATAGCCTGATTGTCTTAGAATTTTGGACAAATGTCACACAACATAGAGAATTATATTATCAGTTCAGTTCATTATATGCATATTAGTTTAATGACCTTTTCAAATAAATTTGTTTCGACCATATATGAGCGAGTCATATGTTGTGGCTCCGGCAATTGCGGGGGGTGGACAATCTGTTGTCATATAAGTCAATACCCTTGAGTACGAGGTTAAACACCAATCAAACAGACATATCAAAAAAATCTGCATTAAAATGTGTGTTAAGCATCATACATGTAGATGTATGTTCAAATTGAATAGACTGATTATTCTAAAATTTAGGGCAAATATTCCACTAGAAGAAAAGAGAGGGATATTATCTGTTCAGCTCGTTATATGCATATTAATTATTTTTCAAAGAGGTTTTCAAGCAAATTTGTGTTTAACACCATAACTCAACATTGAATGACCAGATTGTTATGAAATTTTGGGTAAATAGCACACATGAAACGAGAAGAATATTGTCAGTTTGCTTCACTATTTATTACTCCTAACTAGTTTAATGCAGACATATTAAATTATTTTCTATTATTACCTTGAACATAGAAGGAATGCATTTCTTTTCATTGACAGACAGGCAATCTCTTTGAAAGCCTAGTTGCAAATTATTTTTTTTCTTTTGGACACACTCTGTTGATACTGGTATGTGTTTAAATATTGGCCACACTCTGTCGATAATGGTATGGGTTTATATATTGGCCACACTCTGTCGATACTGGTATGTGTTTATATATTGGCTACACTCTGTCGATACTGGTCTGTGTTTATATGTTAGCCACACTGTCAATACTAGTATGTGTTTATATATTGGCCACACTCTGTCGATACTGGTCTGTGTTTATATATTGGCCACACTCTGTCGATACTGGTATGTGTTTATATATTGGCCACACTCTGTCGATACTGGTCTGTGTTTATATGTTAGCCACACTGTCGATACTGGTATGTGTTTATATATTGGCCACACTCTGTTGATACTGGAGTGGTATGTGTTTATATATTGGCTACACTCTGTCGATACTGGTCTGTGTTTATATATTGGCTACACTCTGTTGATACTGGTATGTGTTTATATATTGGCCACACTCTGTTGAATCTGGTATGTGTTTATATATTGACCACACTATGTCGATACTGGTATGTGTTTATATATTGGCCACACTCTGTTGATACTGGTATGTTGTTATATATTGACTACACTTTGTCGATACTGGTCTGTGTTTATATATTGGCCACACTGTGTTGATACTGGTATGTGTTTATATATATTGACCACGCTCTGTCAATACTGGTATGTGTTTATATATTGGCCACACTCTGTCGATACTGGTATGTGTTTATATATTGACCACACTCTGTCGATACTGGTATGAGTTTACATGTATATATTGGTCACACTCTGTTTTTACTGGTATGAGTTTAAATGTTAGCCACACTCTGTTTTTACTGGTATGAGTTTATATGTTAGCCACACTCTGTCTTTGTGGGTGTGGGTTAATCCAAAACTTTCTTCCTTTAAATAGAGGGCCCCTGTCCGTGGCTCTGTGGTAGGGAGTCCTAAACTGAACCTGCTTCGATTTACCGCTCATGGGATCGAGTCCACCTGTCGACCATTAGGCATATGAGCAAGTTACATGTTGTGGCTCCTGCAATCGCGGGGCTGGTTTTTATGAGGTTTCCTCTTTAGTTTTTCACTGTAATAAAGCTGTGTACAGTGTGAAGTGGACAATCGGTTGTCATATAAGTGAAATACCCTTGAGTACGACATTAAACACCAATCAAACAAACAAACAATTCTTTAAGTAGAATAACATAAAGCTTGGTATTAAACACTAATCAATCAATTGCTTTTGTTTGTTCAGGTACTGTGATCAGTGGCTATCTATACAATGGTACATGGAATGAGATTGGAAAGGGGAATCCCCAGTGGCCACAGGTTAGAACCTCCTGGAACATTACATTGCCTATGTTATAATGAGATAGATTTATTTTATGGGGCTATTGTATAGCCCTATTCTGTAGTCGTCAAAAATTGAGACAATTTACTCATTTTTAGCTAAATGCACTGGGACAAAACATTTCTGAAAGCTTATTAACTGATGGGTTTTTGTAGCTGAATTGCACACCTATAAGTCTTAACTAGAGTATTGTATCTAAAAGGTGTCTAAATTAAGGCTAATTTAACTAATTTCAGACAGCGAAAGTGAAAGTGGCGAGACAATCTAGTGAAAATGCTTGCTATATAAAATCATATTCAACACACAAACACCGATTTGATTCTGTGAATAGCTTACATATTTCCTTGATCGGCAGTTATGGGTGATAGTATAGGAGCTACATCTGCTAGTGGTTTGATACATAGACAATGGGAGTCTAGTAACGTCAAAAAGTGGACGGTGCAGGCGGTCCTCTGATGTCAAAACAGACGAATCCATCATGATATAAGTAAAACAATCTTGAGTACAACTCTGATATGTGAGTGAATAATCCAGATAAAACTTGACACAAACTACCAGTTGCTACAAACAATAAATAGTGTGGTTCGCAATCTGTATCAATGGCCTTGAGAGAGATTCACCTCCTTCTGAAATATGGATGAACATTCGGTTTGTTCTACATGTACCATAAGCATTTGAAACTAAGTCAATCAAAGCTCTGGCCTACCTAACCAGAGGCCAGGAGTTGGAAACCAAGTTTAAGTGAGCAAAATCTTCTGTTTCTCTGCAATAAAAATCTACAATGGACTTCTTGTTTTGTTTTAGGCATTTTATCCAGTTCAAGATAAGATTGTCATAAAGAATGGAGACTCACTGGTAAGTTTGCATGTTACCCAGGATTACTTTGCCATGCACGTACAACTATGTGTTGGGTCAACAGATGAATTTCTAGACAATAATTCCAGATTCCTATCCCAAATTCATACTCAGGGTTATCTACATCTACCCCATTTCCTCTTTAGCTTTTTGGGGGCTTCTATATTATTTGGGCATGACTGGAATTTTTTTAATTTACCGGGAAATTCTATTTTTTTTATTAAAAGTTTTTATTTACTTTTGATGCTTGTCAACTTAAAGGAAGTTGGCTGTTTTGTTCATCAGTTTTATTTTTGGTAGAGTTGCTAGTTATTAGGCCATAAAAAGTTAATAAATAGTTTTTAGGCAACGCCGCATTACGTCAAAACCCCCCAACTCAAATTTGCGATTGCTTGTGACATAAAGATTATGTGATTGTCAGTGACATAACGGTTTTGTTTTTGCCAGTGACATAAAGGTTTTGCAATTGCCAGTGTCATAAAGGTTTTGTCATTGCCAGTTACATAAAGTTTTTGTGATTTTCAGTGACATAAAGCTTTTGTTTTTGCCAGCGACATAAAGGTTTTGCGATTGCCAGAGATATAAAAGTTTTGTGATTGCCAGTGACATAATGGTTTTGTGATTGCCAGTAACATAAAGGTTTTGTGATTGTCAATGACATAAAGGTTATGTGATTGTCAGTGACGTAAAGGTTATGTGATTGTCAGTGACATAAAGGTTATGTGATTGCCAGTGACATAAAGGTTATGTGATTGTCAGTGACATGAAGGTTTCTGGTTTGAGCTCACACTCTTGAACCGCTGCACTGGAGCACTCAGAGCAACATAAAGCTGATGCGTTTTGCTGTTGTATTCTGTCTTATGACTGTTCTATTCTATCGGCAGTGGCGATGTGGGTGGTTTCCTGTACTCATTGGGGTGGCACACCCTCAAATACATGTAATAACCTTTTCACATCATTAAAACCTAATCAAGAAAACAAAATTATACATCTGACAAAGAAAATTATCTGATATGGTGTCAAACCATATTCATCAAAGAATTTTTGTTCATTGTTCTCTGATTATGATTTATTGTAGGTTGCCAGGTGTACTTACAACTCTACAGGGCAAAAACACACCACACAGATTGGGTGAGTCTCTAAATAGATTTATTTGACTTAATGTGCTCTCTAATTTACACTATAATAAGACTTAACGACCTCAGAGTAATTGTCTTTTGGTCAGTGTTTTTATCTCATTGGCATATGATGCTGTCAGGATAATGTGATCACGAAGTCCGACTATCTGCCATAAGTCTGTCTGTATCCGTCCGCGAAATGGGCCTTTTTAATCAAATTTCATGTTTCTATAGCAACATAATGATACATAAAAATGATAATAGTTTACCAGACAACGGGTCCGAACATGTTTAAAACCATGCTGTTTAACGTAGGCCTTTAAAATTTTGGAAACACATTGGTCTTGCACAAAACAACATTCCTATTTAAAATTGGGCCATTCCAATCAAATACCTTGTCTTTATGGCAACATAATGATACATAATAGTACATGTATACCAACTGAACACCTTTAAAACCTAAACCTCTCAATGCTGGGTTGTCAAATTTTGGAAACACATTTGTCTGGCACTAAACTTCATTCCTCTTTTAAATGGGGTCAATCAAACTTCTGGTTTCCATGGCAACTTATTGGTATAAGCTTATTAATTATAGTATACCAGATGACAGGAATGTGTAAAACCATACTGCTTAACACAGGGTTTTCAAATTTTGGAAACCAGTGTTCATACACTAATTAACATTGCAATTTAAATTTTGGTCATTCCAATCCAATTTCTGGTTGTCATGGCAACATAATGACAATGATAGTATAACCATACCACCTGACACAAGTTTTTCAAATTTTGGAAACACATTGGTGTAACACTAAACTACATTCCTATTTAAAATGGTTCATTCCAATCAAATTTATAGTTGGATAACCATAAGATTGAATTATTTCCATGATTAAAGAAGAGTTGCAGTGGTCCTAGCGAGTAGCCTGTTGACCATCAGGTAAATGAGCGAGTCACATGTTGTGGCTCTGGCAATCGCGGGGTGGTTTTTACAAGGTTTTCTCTCGGTTTTCCATGTAATAAGGCTGTGTACAGTCTGAAGTAGGCAATCCGTCATATAAGTAATAACTCTCCCTTAGGGCAGTTTGTTTGATTTGTTTGTTTGTAAAACAATGTTACAAACTGTCCTTTTATTTGAACTTTCCATCATTTACTGTCCTTGCAAATGCAATCATAAAACTAACTTGATTATTGTTCAGTACAATATGAAACAAACAGTCAACAATTAAAACCTGATTTTTGTCTTTCAAAACTTACTGGTGATGAAAAATTCATAAAGCAAGAATCGGTTATCTTCTGCGATATTCAGCCGCATGTTATTATCCCGATAAATATATTTAATTCTTAATATAAAATGAGCCTCTCAATGTTCTGAACTAGGCTTCTTGTGTGTTTATAGTTAACTATATTATTGTAATATATGTTTTACTTATACTGCATTTTTTGTACATTTTAGATCTCAATCTTCTGACGAGATGTGTAATTTTTATATGATGTACTACACAGACAGTATTAATGGGGAGACAACTGGGGAATGTTACCGTAACGGTCTACCTGACCTAGTTAAACATATCCCAGCAGATTCGGATCAGCGGTTACCTCCTAACCCAATGCTTGATGAAATGGCAGCTGGTCATGCACATCACCATCATACACCAGACATTGACAACCCAGCAAGTTCCTCTCAACTCTCAGGTATGGATTATTATACAGATCCTTATGATGAGGAACTTAATGCATATGATTACCATCAAAAGCTTGATCCTTTGTATGTGAAAAAGTATTATGATGAGACCGAGTTAAGTCGACAGCGAAATCGAAACAGGAATCGATATCCATACTTCCATCAATCTGAAAAAGAATTGTTGGGCCGACAAAATCAGGGGTTACAAATTCAGACAAATTTGCCAATGGCGGAAGTGTTACCTCATGGGCGTGATGGTGGCAGAGAAGGATGGAGGCATGTCATCAGTGCTAAGAAGGGTCCGGGACCTCGACCCAAGCCGAAACCTGGACCCAAGAAACCATTATCAAGCCTTAAGAAGGATATAGAAAAATCTTTGTCAATACCAGCAACAGCTGTTCCTAAAGCACAAACTGTTAAGGCTCCTGTCAAGTGGGTTCATGTCCCCACAAGTAAGACCGCTGTTGTGTGGTGTGTTTTGTGGTGCCTCAGTCAGTGAGTCTGTCTGCACGTCTGTCCACTCGCACATTATCTCTATGAATTAAGGCTGTCAATTGTAGACGAAAAGATTATTTCCAAAGCATGTGTGTTTTCTAACATTATTTTCGCCTTTTGTATAACATTGCTGGCTCGTATAGTTTGTAGTGTCTGTTTTGAGTTTCCAATCAGTTAGCATTTGTTCACAAAAATAGGTTTTATAGTATGGAGATTCCATTTTTCCTGGCACCTCATCGTGTGAATATAATAACTCCCCAATCTATCCAACAAACACATTGCCTTTTCCATTTTTCCGAAATCAGTCAGTTTCAATAAGCTCTCTTTGATTCCTGATTTCTTTTTTGACATGAGTTAGTAACAAGATAAGATGGATTCTTTTGAGATTTCCTTTTGGCTGTTCCATGCAACGCTCATACAGGTTTAAGTCAGTCTGTCAATCTTCAGATTATGATTGAGGCACACGATGTGGCTCCAACGATTGCTGGGGTGTCGGGTTATATTAGGTTTATTCCCTGTTTTCTACCATATTTAAGCAAGCTACTGTAAATGGACAATTCTTCATTACATAAGTGAAATGCCCTTGAATACAAAGTTATGTCCCAATCCAACAAACAAATCTAGTTTTGAATCAACAATGCAGTCTAGTTTACACAGGTAAGCAGTGACTGAAGGGATAGGTACCCTCACAGTACCTGGCTGTCTGCTGGCTGGTAGTGTCACCTTACCTTCTTTTTAATTAAGTGTTTTGTTTTGGTTTCATCAATGATATATGATAGCTTATCGGTTACCAAAATGGTACTTTTACACGACAGACAGTATTCCAAAACCTGGTTTTCCTCTGATAAGTCTAGCATAATAATAGATGAGAGTGTAATTCAGAACAACGCGGAAAGTTTAACATCTTGGAATCGCATTTAGAACTTTATAACTAAAAGGTAAATCTTTATATGGATGGAAACTTCCCATTTATTTCTGATGCAATGTCTCAATGTCTATTCTAGCATTGTTCTCATATAAAACAGTTGTAAAATTGAGGTATATACATGTATACAAAAAACAATTGTGTGTTAAGAAAAATTGTGAAATAGTAGGAAAACAAAAAGGGTATACTTAGTGCAAAGATCACCAAGAGGCCTTAACCATATATGTATATATGTATTTTTTTCTTCTAACTAATCACGGAGAGGTAATGTGTGTTCACTTCTACATTTATACATAAACAGCAGACTAAATGTTGCATTGCGTTAAAAATGAAGAAGTTGCTATCCATATACTGTTTTGTCTTTTGGGGAAAGTTTAATTGTGTTTGTGAAACAATGCTGATGTTAGGAGGTAATCTGGTAAGTTCTCACCTAACTGGTGCAAGTCGATTGGTTTTCATTGATAGGAGAGTGGTTTATATTGAGCTTATGCATACTGTTACACTGTGCCATCTGGGAGAGATACTATAAGTACAGCATACCTGTGCTCTTATGTTATTCCATCTGGGAGAGATACTATAAGTACAGCATACCTATGCTCTTACACTATTCCATTTGATACCATTAGTAGAGCATACCTGTGCTGTTACACTGTTCCATCTGGGAGAAATACTATAAGTAGAGCATACCTGTCCTTTTACATTTCTCCTTCTGGGAGAAATACTACAAGTAGAGCATACCTGTGCTCTTACAATATTCCATCTGGGAATATCAATATCACCATAGTGGTGCCATTCCTATAAGCACAACATACCTATGCTTTTACACTACTCCTTCTGGGAGAAATACTATAAGTAGAGCATACCTGTGCTGTTACACTTTTCCATCTGGGAGAAATACTATAAGTAGAGCATACCTGTTCTCTTACAATATTCCATCTGGGAGAGATACAAGCACATGCACTATAAGTAGAGCTTACATGTACTGTTCCATCTGGGAGAGATACTATGAGTACAGCATACCTGTTCTCTTACATTTTTCCATCTGGGAGAGATACTATAGGTACAGTATACCTGTGCTGTTACACTATTCCATCTGACAGAGATACTATAAGTACAGCATACCTGTGCTCTTACAGATTTAGATCTATTTTGAAACATGTCTCTGAGAGTTTACCTACAACATGAGATGTGCCAATATGATAACATTTAAGAAATATAATCTATAGCTACATGTATGTTTATTATTGAACTAAATAGAATTGCATGCACTGACATAATTTTTGCTTTTCTATCTAGTTCTGCATTCTTGTGTTGTGAATATTATAGTTTTGACATGCCAGGATGCATTTGTTCAATATCTATTTCTCATTTTATATGCATATTGCTTTAATATGCTCATCAATGGAATCCACATGTACCTCTCCCAATACTGCTGACCAACAATCTGCAATTCACATTTAACTCATTTTAATTTTAATATTTATATCAACTAAGTATCAGTATGCATGAAAAATGGATGGCCGCTGTGTTGGTGAATAAATTAAAATTATAATATAAATGTTTCAAATCACTACATATCCATTCTGATCCTGTTTCTGCGATATTTGTTTTAAAAAAGTTTATCAATGTTTACATTGTCTTTGAAAGATTTCTATTTTTTAATTTTTTATTTTTTTATGTTTTTTGTTTGTACCTTTATATTCAATTTCTCTGACCTTTCTTCTTTTCAGCCCTGATGACTGCTCCTGATTGGCCGAAAGATGACTTTAAAATAGGTCAGGTGGGAGGATTATCCAATGACAAGGATGGAAATCTCTATGTTTTCCACAGGGCATCTAGAATTTGGGATGGAAAGTGAGCAGAATAGCAAAACGTTTTGATATTGAGTGTTATAATTAATTATTTCATTTGTTTAAACAGTTGGAATAACACAGTGATGTTTAAATACTATAATTATGCCCCACTCTAGTACGAGGGGGGGCATATGTAGGTTTTACTTTTTCTGTCCGTTTGTCCGAGAAGCTTGTATGGGCTGTATCTTGGTTACTATTTCACTTAGGCTTTTGAAAGTTGCATAATGCATTCTTCTACATAAGCAGATGTGCAACGCAGAAAAAAAATCGCGGAATTATGCAAATTTCTCTGTAAATTATGCAAATTGACTCCATTTGTCCGATAAGCTTGTCAGGCTGTATATTGGTTACTATTTCCCTTAGGCTTTTAAAACTTGCATATTGAATTCTTCTATGTATGCTGATGTGCAAGGTAGAAAAAAAATCACAGAATTATGCAAATTTCCCCATAAATTATGCAAATTGGCTCTGTTTGGCCAGAAAGCTTGTCTAGGCTGTATCTTGGTTACTATTATACTAAGGCTTTTGAAACTTGCATATTGCATTCTTCTATGTATGCAGATGTGCAACGTAGAAACAAAAGTCACAGAATTATGCGAATTTCCCATAAATTATGCAAATTAGCTCTATGCCCGGGAAGCTTGTTCAGTCTTTATCTTGATTACTTTTTCACGTAGACTTTTGAAACTTGCATACTGCATTCTTCTATATACACAGATATGCAACGTAGAAAAAATCACAGAATTATCAAAACTTCTGTATAAATTTGTTAAACTTCCATATTGCATTCTTCTGTAAATGCAGATGTGTAACCTAGAAGAAAAAAATGTTGATAGAGAATTACGGAAATTATGCAGATGTTCAACGTAGAAAAAAGTCGCGGAATTATGCAGAATTCTGCATAAATTATTGGAATTTGCTATAAATAACAATTCATTTGGTGAATTTTTGGTCCACTGCATGTAGTTATGTGCTTGTTATGTAGGAAGCTGGGCAAGTGGCTTATTATACTTTGTCAATCACAAGAGCAATATTATGCTATTCAAACTTCACTGTGTAATATTCTATTTGCTATTTGTATTAGAAATAAGTTCATAAATCACAGCTGTTTTTTGTTTTTCTTTGTTTTTTTTTTTGCACAATTTCACAGCCAGTGAGTTTGGAACAGCTATTCATGTCAGACCAGGAATTGAAGAACTTTTTTTGAAATGTGAACAACAAATGAGGAAATATAATAATGATTTTAGAGCTAAAGCGCAACAGGAAGTTTATCTGTTTGTGGTGCCCTTGTAATACATCCTTAATTTGTACCGGGAATAGTGTCGGCAGTGGATTTCCTCCAACCATAAGGGTGGCATTCCCACATATGAGTAGAAAAAAACTTCAAACAAATGAATTAAGACACATTTATTATATTTCAGCTTATCTGTGTAATAGCCTTATGTAATGATTTTCTCCGGCAGTATGTTCAATGTGAAGAATATTTTCCTGCATCAAGATGACCCTATTAGGGAGAATACACTGGTGAAGATGGATCGAGACGGACATGTATTACAACAATGGGGAAATAACCAGTAAGACATTTATGATAACAGACTATTGGAGAATCAATGGATTTCCAGTGGTTTGGGGGGGCTTCCTACATATTTTTCCTTGTGGTTGTCCCCGTGAAGGAGCGGGGTGTGCCATGGCCCTGCAGAATACTCCCTCAGTCAATCGTAAGAGGTGAGGAAAGAGACTGCTTTCTGTTGCCCTGGTGTTCGCAGAGCTAAAGGGTAATGGGAAACAGATTTGTTTGTGATGTTCTGTATTTCTGTCCATCATCATATAAGTGAAATACCCTTGAGTATGACGTTAAACACCAATCAAACAAACAATCAATCTTCAAATTGTTGTCTATAATAGCTGTTCATTTAAAAGGAGCAGCAAAAGGTCTAGTTGAATTCGAATCAAACTTAGACTAGTATGTGTATCCCATGAGACAAGATGACCATTGGAATTGATTTTGACATATATCGATCTACAGGTGGCACCACCTGGTGGTGAAGTCTAAATTGGGTGCATGTGGTGCCACCTGTTGGTCTAAATTTGTTTTCTGCATGTTTACTTAAAAACTTCTGGTGGAATTTGAAACAAACTTTATATGATTGTTCCATGTGACAAGACGCACTTAGGATTTTTTTTTTATCTAGACGCGCTCTCACCTGGTGGATTCTATTCAAACTCGATTTTAATATTCCATGTGGCAAGATTTCCTCGGGCATATGTTGCAACTCACTTGAGCTCTTGTTAAACAATGATATGGTATAGGATTTAAATGGGTAAAAGGAATGTTACCTACAGAACATGAACACGAATAATTTTCAGTATAACAATATGTCCTTGACTTGGGCCTAGCTTAAAACACTGATCACTATTGATAGATCAAATTATTGTTGATGAGTGTACTGTCAACTAGAAACTTTGAGTTTGGGATAAAATGTTATGATGGAAACCTCATTATATACACGTCTTTGTCGTCTTTAGTTAGCTAGTTAGGAGAAATTTTGGGCCATTTTGTCTTGATCCACCATGTTCAATATGTTGATTTTATAGGCCTGTGCTGTGATCTTTTCTAGCATAACCTCAAACTCAGTCCTCTAAATTTTTTTTTGCAATAATCTAACCTTTGCATTTTAGCCTGGTTTACTGTTTTTTAATACATAAATGTGCCTTGGGGAAAAATATAGCAAATTTGCTTTGAAGCACAAACTTTAATTCATTGATTATCGGATGACAAAATTTGTCAAAATCAGTAGCAAAAAGCAAATTTCTACAAAGACTGCAAACAATTTGGAAAACCTATAAATGGGTCCTCCTCAATTAAGTTTGCATAACCATAGTGAAACCCCATTCACCCCAACAGCACAGGCCTGAGTTTAATAGATTGATGGATGATTGTTGTTTTATGCTACGCTTTAAAGATATTTCACCTATATGACGTTTCCTCCTGGTTTTGCTACCATAATTAGGCAGGGAGCAGTGTGAAGTGGACAACCCTTCGTCATATAAGTGAAATACCCTTGAGTAAGATGTTAAACACAAACAAACAAACAAACAAATCTTGCCAAAAATTCTTAACAAAGGTGTCTAATTTTAGTAGTTCCACCATTGTCCACAGCTAGGACTTGAGTTATTCTTTTACAATTTTGTTGCCTCATACCAAGAACAAATTGGCATAGGTCCAAATGATCTTTTTCTGAAGAAGGTATAGGTTCCTTGTCGTGCTAATAGCACAAAATACACCAAGCAAAGTATATGAGATACCACTTAACAGAGATCTGTGTTATACTGTTCCTTATAACTATTTCAAATAGATTTTCCGGTAGCGAGTGCGCTTCCTGAGCTGAACATGCTTCGATTTACCGTTCACGGGTTCGAGTCCGCCTTTCGACCATCAG
>JARFOD010106478.1:2844-15909 GCA_031763545.1 Mopalia muscosa
AGGACTTATCTCCCGATATATTACCCTAAAAAGTCCGGGCCCTCTTCCGCCACTCATTTAATATTTTCCGGATGAGTATTTAAGGTCACTTAAAGCAGGCCGGCTGTGGTCCTGTACTAAGGGCGTGTGCTCGAATCTTATCCGTTTGTCGATGATCAGGCATATGAGTGAGTCACACGATTAGGCCCCAGCAAACCAGATGGTATTTTATACTACCTTTTCTCTCGGCTTTCCACCGTAAGTATGCAAGAATCAGAATGAAATAGACAATCCGTTGTGATATATAAGTGAAATATCCTCTAGTACAACATTAAACGGCTAACAAACAAATCTACCTTTAGCCTTTGTAACACAGTCTGTTAGAGCGCTGGCCCTGCGAGTAAGAGAGCTGAGTTCGTATCTTGGTAAAGGCTGACGAAAATTGGTCTATGTACAGTTACAGTATATATACGATCTATACACTAACATGGCCTAAAGTCATGTCCTCTGGCTAAGGGCAGTTTGTTTGAAGGGTAACAATGCTGTCTTTAGTTAATCCTGGAGAAAAATTTCCGGCATTTTGGAAATTTTTCACATCTTGGTTGTCCTAATGGCAATTATTGTTGGAATACACAGCCGTCATATATGTGAAATACCGTTAAGCACGGTGTAAATCACCAATCCATCAATCAATCAATCAATGTCGGCTTTGAACAGCCGATTCCGGGGCCTTTTACACAAATTGTGGTACGGCAAAAGCTATTGGCGATAAAATTCATCATGTAATTCTATAGACGTAACGGTTACTTTTGAGGAAGTAGGCCCTGGTGTATTTGGGGTTCCCCTTGGCTCTGAAGGTACTTAGGCGTGCCGCTTGTTTGCGTCTCAGGGTTTCGTTTGTTTGTTTGATTGGGCTTTAACGCCGCAATTAAAGTTATTTTAATCACAAAAGATTTGCTGGCTCAATAATTGAAGGCTGCCCTCCTCAACACCACTGGCAACAAACAAAGACCAGACAGAACAGTTTCAGACATGGCAATCAGAGGGCGTTATACAAATACATCCCAAACAGATCTGTTTTGTGTTGCCTCTTAGCTCTGGGAGATACAGGGAAACAGGAAACTCGAGTCTGACCACTTGATAGACGAATCATTCTGCTCGTACTATAAGTAGAGCGTCAGCGAACTGTAGTGTTTTAGTTTAGGCTGCATTGTCCATACATGTTACGTAGTTATTCCCCTTTACCTGTAAATCCCCAGTTGTGGAAATGCGGTAGTATTACCAAGTTGTCGAGTCAGTCCGTCATGTAAGATATGACGTGAATTTCAGTGTCAGGTTTATGGTTAGGTTTAGGTGCAGTTTAGTGAGTTTGTAAAAAGGGTTAGTTTTAGGGTTATGGTTAGGTTTAGTATTAACCCTTAGTTGATATAAATATAATTTCTCCTTTCATTACATCCTATATGGTGGCGTAATCTCATTCCTTTGTAGGAATAGCACACGCCAATAATCTTAAACAACAACATTACATCCTATAGTTACGTGGGTCAAGTATAAAACACGAACTTGTTACAATTACGGAATATGGACACAGTTATTCACAAAATAGTTTAGTTTGACATATCTTCATTTATTTTTGTGAATTTATTCGGGTATATACAAACAAAATTAGTACATTTTAATCAACGAATACATTTGTAAACAGTACAAAATGATTCGCTTTGTCGTATTATCAACTTCCTCAAACAAGTTTTGTACAAATGGGACTGTTAAGTTTTTAACATTCATAGAACATAATACAAATACACGGGTATATTTACGCTCAAATACTATCACAAACATTGCGACAGATCCTTACAAAAACAAAAAACAAACAAACAAAACAAATGACCAATATAAAAGTCAGAGCAGTTAGAAATTATTGGAATGAAAAGAGGGTAAACATAATGATATTCATATAAAAAGAAACACTGAGCAACGTTAAAAGAACACATAATAATTCCAGTACATCCATCAGCTGTTAGATAATTTAATCATATCGCGCCAAAGAACTTGTTAGGCATCACTTGCATTTAGAAGCTGGAATAGTAAAATAGGGATGCTTTCTAGATTTACCCACAAGATATCCTGTAGTGAACAATTTCGTCTTTTATGGGCTCCCATGGAGAGGACAAGAGTGTTAATTAGTCCTATTAAAATTATTTTTTTTTTTTAAATTATCGCAGATACATCACTTGACAGTGGCTCGATGCTTGGCTGTTGGCGACAATCGGGATTTGTAAACAGTTTTCTGATTGGCTGTTTGCTTCTATTATAGACTTGTAAAATGTTTGTCACGTTTAAAAGCCACTTCTGGCAAGGGCGTATTTGTTATGGCGTTAGGAGCAACTCAGTTATCTCCCTTGACACACACAAGGTGGATGTGTTTGGTCGAGTATACCATGCATTTTAAGATATTTTTTATAGACAGCTTACAGAAAAGAAAAAAATAGATCATTAACCTGTTACACCAGATAAATCGAATTAAAATTGTATCACGATGCAGCAAGGTGTGATTTTCAACCTTCGGCAAAAATCTGACTATCATGAAAATTCGCTGGAAACTTGAGCAGTGGCATACGGCAGTTTCTAGTTAAAACAGAATGATGTCCCTTTGTAATATAGCGCTGCCGTTTTATAGGAAGATAGGACATACTGGCTATACCGACAAATATAGTTCCAACAGGTTTAATTTGCATAAATGATATCCAACCAGTAGAAAAACGAAACTCATAATTGTGAGATAAACAAATTTTAGCTTGTAATCGGCAATATTTCCACGCCCGCTCATATTAACAATTGTGGATGGGCCGTATCTTGCCGTAAAGCGACACTGTAGCAAAAATATGCGTTAATCTGATGTTGCAATTTGTTGAATGAAATTCCCGTCTTTTCCAACCTGTGTAAATGACAGAGACCAGCTTATGCGGACACTTTAATTTACGTGAACCTTGTGTATTTTTACATATATTAAAATATAACTTTTCTTTTTTTCATTGGTTTAAAATTGTAACAGTATTCAAACTTTGCTAACGTTAACTTTTTTCCTTATTACTTATTAAAAAAAATGTACTGTTTTACTAAATCGTTTCGTAGACATGCCAAAATGACTAAATGTAGGTTTAACAGATATCCCTGCGTTACTGATATTTTACGAATACCAAATGTAATGGCTAAAAAATATTGCCGTTTGAACCTGCCATGTGTCGAAAACATAAATGCAGCAGAAAAGACAGGTTTACAGTTTGACATACAAGGTGTTGTTTTCTTTCCAAACGGAAGTTTTTTCGCTTTGAGCCTAACCAAATTGACCATACCATATATGGCAACAGTTTACAATATATGGTGTTGCTTGTGTTGTAAACGGAAGTAGGCGGGGCTTATTCTCTTATAAAACTGTAAGCCCGTGTATAAGGTACAATTCGTCTAAAAATTTAAATCAGTATGCCTTTATCGATCAGTATTTTTTAAAAGTAAGTAAAACAAAAATAAAAATAATAATAAACATAAAATAGTAAATGTTTTTTGTTGTGTAAAGTCGTCATGGTAACACTTTTCTGCAGTATCTGTTGCACAGTTCCGGTGGGCAACATCCCTTTGCACATGTTAGAGCACACTGTTTGGCAACTTCGTTCGAACTTGCTAAAGCTCCAGCGCCTCTGCATGGCGGCCTCACTGGGGATGGGAAAAGTGTTGTTGTTTGACCGTTATTTCCACCGCCATTACCGGAAATGGCGATATCCGAGCATGCGTAAAACTCTTCCTGGGGACCACATGCCGGACAATTTCTATCCCATCGTGAACCTATATGAAAATAGAAAATAAATTTTATGACGACTAAAAGGTTTCTCCTATCACTTTTATAATCTTGATTGATATTTAACATAGTAAAGGTAATTTCAATTATATGCCGGTTTGTGAGATATTTTGCTATCCTACCAGTGGCAAACTGGTTAGTTACTTATGAGGATATTTTTAGAGGGTGTGACGTTCCCTCATGGCTTTCCGCTGTATTTAAATAACGAATACTGTGAAATACCCAATCTATGGTCACTGTTATACCCTTGAGCATAACATAAAATCCTAGAAAAAAGAAAAAAAGAAAAAAACGTATCGGTCGACATCTTTGTGTTTCCAACTGTCAGAAACCGGGAATGAAAGTTGAAGCATATACTCGATATTTAAATTGTGGATTTAATTAAACTTACAGAAATTAAAAGACTTACCTGTATGATATTTCCACTGCAGAACACACCTGGAACACGTGACACCAGCAGGAAGCCTCACTCTAATATCCCGGTTCCCCCAGCCTGCCTTAACATCGTGTCGAGTTCCACTTCCGTCAGCCAGCTGTAGGACGTTTTTGTCCAGGCAGTGTTGATGGGGATCGGATTTCAGGTCGTTATGCGGACACAGTCGAAATTCAAACCAGCCCTTGTGATTGGCTGTGAGCTTGATGGTTATTGTTATAACTTCCCCGGATGTGAAGGAATCAACAATGATATTTTGGGCATACTTTCCCGGAAACCCAGCTTTTATCACACCATTAACCGGATCGCCACAAATTCCACATTTCCCTTTCTGATCATTCCATTGATACTAAAATGATATAGACATATAACATGCTCAATAACATGAACTCAGGCACATTATATTAAGTAATATGTTTAGATTTATCTCCAAAAAACGTAGCAATTAATCCGATGATGGTTCTATTAAGAAACAAATTATGTTCTCCTAGCAATATCATTTTAACAGAAGGGGCTGGTAGGAAACGGCGATCAAGGGAGATAAGCCGACGTGGAAAATACAGTTTCAATCTCTGTTATGCAAGCATTAGACCTACTTTTAGTTTGTACAAATACATTTTAACAGAATGTGGCGTGTAGGGAATGCTGATCAAGGGAGATAACCTGACGTGGAAAATACAACTTTAATTTCTGTTATCCAATAGTTACTATTAGTTTGTACAGAACCATTGCCTGGGAAGGAGCTTGTAGGAAATGGTGACAACGGAGATAACTTGACGTGGAAAATAAAGCTTATTATATGACTGCGTATCTAGTATAAACACATAGTGGACCCATGAATCGGGGTATATTTTTTTTACAAACGATCATCAATTTAATCGTTCTTTCTGTATTGAGATCCAATTAATAGTACATGTGTGTCAGCATAAGTGTCAAAGCTATTAACATAAGAGTAAAAGCTCTTAATCTAAAATCGGGAAACCTCGTCTTTTAATTAGAGATTTGAATTAACATGCGGGTGCGCGTCAATCTATTGGATTGTAGTGTTTTGCTGCTTATTTTGTGTGAAGTCAAGTTATAGACCAAACGGTATAGTGGATATATATACCAACATGGGGCTTGCATTATATCGTTAGTCTTGAAGCTTCGTATAACTTTTTTGGCAAATTATTGGTTCAAAAATTCTTCTACTCCGATTTTAATAAATGTTTTTTATTGTAAATTGTGTGGCTGACTGATATATCAGCAAAACGGCCTTTAAATATTTTTTTTTTTTTCTTCTGCCGCTCTAGCTGGTCAATTTGGGACCATATTTGGGAATTGCTGATATTTTTTTATGTTAAGAGCAAAATAAACATGTATCTGGAATCAGTTCTCTTCATTTTACCAAGATTTGACGATTCCGGACTTTCTAGGTATGATATTTTTAAAAAACGAACACGGATGATAAACAGCGGAGGCTATAAGAAAAAAAAGGCATACTTATTTCAAACAGCGTATTCAACTGTAGGGCACATCTTGTTTTGCATATGTTCTATTTGCTGGTCTGTGGCAGATGTCGCGCCAAATATTGGCCGAAATTAACACGCGGTGACATGGCATGGCGTACGAGTGTTGACTTAGTCTTGCCGACAATAGAAACTCTCTTGATAATACAATTATCATCGGCCTTGTCACGTTAACCCGTTTCTGAGGTCAGATTAATATATTGAGATAGTTCAGACCATTAGCGCAATGGTCCTGCTCGCCAAAGACCTCAGTTCAAATCCCGGTGGAATTCTACAATTAAAATATGCCCATTAGAGCATGAAAATTCCAACCTACGTGTTGAGCCCGAATGGTCCTGAGACCGAAGTTTAAAACCCTCAGGCTGTTTGGAGTACTGACTCTGAGACGTTCCAGGTCATTGTAAAATATCATCGAGTCTACTTCCTACGTCGAGACATTGACTCTAAGATACAAGCGGGTCATCTCGTGTTTGAACTTCTTTTATTTACTGGGCTGTGGCTGATAGGCTGCCCCAAATATTGGAGGAAATTAATCCGCGGTGGCCTGACAGAGCGTACGAGAGTTGTTTTAGTCTTGTCCACTATAGGACGCAGGAATACGAGGCCTACTGGCTTACGTTTTTGCAGACTCTTCTAGACATTTTTGTCAGTTGTTATTATACGTCGAATAGATTTCCAAACCGAATCACTCCCTTAATTATCGCGATATAAAATAAAACAAAAATCACATTTACCCAATATCCGCCACAGTTGTAAGCGTTATCATCATAATCCTTCAACCCAATGTCTTTGTATCTACTGTCACGCCACAACGACACTCGGGACGGGGGTTTCATCATCATACCGTGACCTATGACCTCCACGATGGCGTTCCCCATGAGAAACAACATGAAAATCTTGATCTCCACTGGTGCCATTTTTGTTGTTGCTCAATTGGATCTGCAAAATTGGAAAATTAATAAATAACACAAGTGAAATTGAATGAAGTCGTTACAATTCGGATTTTTAAATTCCATTTTCTATACGTTATTATACAGTGTGGACATTTCATGCCATCATGTTTTTTTTATCTTACAATACTCGTTTTTCAGTTAAGAGATTGTCTTCCATTAGCAGGATTGATTGATTGGTGTTTAACCCCGTGTTAAAGAGGGTATTTCACTTATTTGGCATTCGTTTACTCATAAGAACAAAAAGCATGTAACTTTCTTCGGATGTGTTATATATAATAAAAAAGTACTCTCTTGGAAAATTACATATATCTACGTCCACCATCTACGTTATTGGCAGAAAACGGTTCTACCACAGACTGATTGTAAGGACAGTGCGCCTTCTTGGTGCCTCTAGCATCTGAGATCAATAGAGAAGCATGAAGATCCCTGTACTTACGAGCAACATTAAACTCCCCCAACCACCCACCGAATACATCTGAACAAAATTTCAGAAAAAGTCACCGTATACATTCATGCAGCTCGTAAAAAAAAAAACGCACAACACGGAATAAATATATATGCTTATTTCCCCAGTTAAGGTGCCCCGATATAAGTAACACTTTTAACAATATTTGGTAGTACAGACTTCAAAGAAAATTATAGGCTGGGACACGATCACGGTCAAACTATTTAATAACTCCGAGGATCGTATAAGTTTGTGCAAACAGAAAAATACGGTTCCAAATAAAAATTAAACGTGAATAACTTACGCAGATTAAATGAACGTGGTTTAAATAGAGCGAATCCTTCAAACAAAAATTCCGTTTTCATGAAGATACAATGCAGAGAATTTGCCAGAATTTGATATCTTGCAATGGCATCTACATTGAGTTTTTTCTTCGCTTGAGCGGCGAATAATGAACTATATTCATTTAAATTCTAATGACATGCAGATTGTCTGGTTATCATTGGCCATAGCTTTCAGATCAAAACGTGTGCTTTCTGGTTGACCTTCGACCCTACCTTAGTAACACTTATTTAACCTGCCCAGTTGCTCAATTCTAGGCACACAAAAAGCCCCAAAAATTTGATTAACGATAGATGTCCGGTTTGATGATATGTTGTATCTAGAGAGTGGCCCTGGAGACAATAATAACGTTCTTAGGGGTAATTGCTCGCGGTTGTTCAACAAATAACATTCGCACAGAGGGGGGAAATACTTGCAAGCTACGTAACTGCTAACCGCTATTATAAGCTCTTACACTGCCTTTCTTTCTGTCAAATGACATCGGTATATAAAAGAAACAGATCTGAGTGCATTGAACTACTAAACGTTTTAGCGGATTCTTTTGCGGCTTTATACACGACTTAACAGTGAAAAGGACTTGAGCGCAACCGTAATGACTATTATACATAAAGCAATACGTCTCATGTACTTCGTGTTAGAAGTCAAAAGCGTGTATATACGTATAAAAAGTCAGGTGGGAGTGAATACATGTGAACAGGGTGGATATTCTTTTTATCCATTGATTTTTGCTTGTCGCGCGACCTTGTTAAAAGCTAAAATATGATTGGTACCGAAGGTCTAATAAAGGTCGGAGCAAACAAAAATGTCCAAAGCAGGTTTTACGCATTTACGTCAATTTCGGCTGAACGCCGATTCACGTACTAGGACAATGGGCTTAAACAGCATGAAGATAGGCTGGGCTTAGTTGTGATACGCATCATTAGATGTTTACGGATGGTTGATTTTAACAAACCAATTTAAAGCAAATTCAAAGAACACTCAAGCCTTATAAATCAATCCGTAAATACTTCTTTATCCATAAGTTAAACAAGTATATGTGCAACTAGACCGTATCTATAAAACTATTATTATCTCATTAAAACTTTACTGTAAACTGTCTAGGGACTCAGAGATACGACTGGGCATTCAAACCACCAATCGATCTTAAAAACGGTATTAAATTAAAAAGAGAATCTTTGAAATAGCATTAATTATCAATAGATAAGCAGAAATATTGCAGCCAACTTAATCCATTTGAAAACTTGACCAAAAGAGCAAGTAAAACTTTGATTGTAGCGCAAATTTATACCATGCTAAATTACAGGACCGAAAACCTTGTAGCACAGTTTGAGAAAGCGTCTCTGGTTTCGGACCGATTCTTTGATTCGTCTTTTTGATAAATAAAGAAATCTATCTTGGTTTGGTATGTCTTGGCGTCAGATCCTTGTTGCGACAAACAAACTGCAGTTAATTTGTTAGATTTGATATAAGCAGATTCAGTTCTAATAATAAAGGAAGATGACTTACGCGAGGTGTACTTAAGGTTTTATTGGCATCTCTGTTTGACACCACCAATAGATAAAGCAATAATTATTAAAAAATTGTCAACAGAATCTTAATGACGCAGTTCTCTGAACGCAGCGAGGGTAATTTAAATGGGGATAAAATGTATATGACAAAACAAGGACAGAATACAAATAGAAGGGTTTAAAGTTCATGCTGACGTGTGAAAAGAAATCTAAAAATGCATCCAGAACACTACATCTTAAGAATAGTAATTTTGCCGTATATATTTATATTGATATGGGATTAAAAAAATATATATCCTGGACACAGAAAGAAACTGTAGATTGTCTGGCGCGTAGTTAAATATAGAGAAACCAATGGTCGGTTTAGAGTAAGAGCCCAGTAAGTCTTTACTTAGCACTAGAAGAGCACAAAATTTCCAACAAAGACTCACATTTTACGGTTGCGTTTAGTGTGGATATTTACTGTTACAGAACATCCCCGTCATATATGTAAAAAGCATTCAGCCTGGTGTTCATCGCTAATCAATATATCACTTAACCGATTTCAAAATCTTCACCAAATCTGGGTTCAGCTCTTCACCCTGACTGACCCCATTCGCATTCATCAAACAGTACAACATTGCTAAATGATAAGGACCCAGATTTGTCACATGTTGCAAGCTAGGCTTCATTTTTGGGCGGCGCGGAGGGTTGGGTTAAAGTTTCCATTTGTGTTTTGCGTATTGGGCTGATTAAATGGCAACTAAAACCTGATTGTTTGTGTGTCTTTTGTTTTGCCCCCTTTTTAATCCTATAGTATCTTTGGTTGTGCATTTGGTGTCGAGTATGGTTTCTTTCAGCTATGCGGGTTAATTGGCACGCCGTCCTACTAGTGAATTAAGCTAAATACAGCTTCAAACTTACATCAAACAGACACACACTTGGGGGTACATTTCTGTCGGAAATGTACGATTTCTTTGAGAAGATTTTTCCGCTTGCATAGGTCACAATTTGTAAAGGTTACAGTGCTACGATGAACTTAGTGAAAGCGTTCTCCAACATTTGTATAGTGTATGATACCCATGCAGTATTTGGCGCAAATGATGTCTTATGAATAAATTATTTAAAGGATTGACAAGTTAACGAAGATTTTCCATGCAATAAATTGTCGTTAAAGAATGCCTTAGCATGTGCTTAAGGATGGACAATCCATTCAATGTTCAAAATTGTAATTTAAAAAAAAAATATTGGAACATTCCGAGTTTTCCCCCTTAAAAGTTATTCAATTTAAAGTTTGAAAATAGTTATTCAGTTCTTTTCAAGTATACAGTTGGATGGCGTTTGTACAATTTTTAGAATTTTTCAACTTTGTTTCCCCGAAAACCGCTTCAGATACATCTATGAAGTTTGGCAGGTTTTAAATTACATAATAATCTAGAATAGGGCATCTCAATTATTTTAACTCGGCTTACTTTTTAATTGTGAATCTTTTAATGCAGAAAGTTCAATTTTTCATAATTGATTTTCGGAAATTGCTATCAGGAGAGAACTATACGAAACAGATTGATATACTTTTACTAGATTATTACGTCACTAAAATGAGTGCCAAGTTTCACGGGTGTAGCTCAAAGGATTTTCGAGAAAGTAGAGATGATTAATTAAAACAAATAATGCAAACTCCATTCATCTGTATAACTAAATCAAAATTGTCAAACTTAAAAGTAACTAACTTCTAATTGCATTTTTTAAAACTGATTTGTTCTCTAAAAAAAAAACAGTGGAAATTTTTACCCGTGAAGGGGTTGTTCATTCAATTATGTACTGTATGCAGATCATATAGATAAAGCCAAATCATACAAATGCATGGCTACACTTGGAATTGTACCACTTTCTGTGTGAAAAATACAATAAATTGAGAAGTGTTTTTTTAAAGATAAATTTGTTTATTTCCAAACAAGATTGCCTCCAAAGTATATAAGTATATAGAAGAGGCATAATTGTGACGTCGAATGAAACTTCAGAGATCTCAGCGAATCAGATAGAAGTTCTAACAAACTTTATCAAGAGGAAACGTTTAGTTTAGCATGATACAAAAATAGTTACAACAAGAATGTACTTTCCACATTGATGAATACCATAAAAGACGGTTATTCAGCTTTTCACCTTGACGGACGCCATCACGATTTTTTTTTATTATGATCACCCAGGCACGTAGCACTTAACAAAAATTTGTATTAATCGTGGTTTTAGGAGGTGGTACCGGTGATCTTTCAATAATAAAAGTGTCCATAAAAAATGCATATTATTAATGTATCAACATATATAAACAGATCTAGTGTAATCCAATGATTAAAGTACCGTACGTACTATATAATATGTTTTCTCCATAGCTCAGAATTGATGCCACCGCTTTTATGTTTAACTTATCCGTCCCGAAGTTAACGGCAGAAAGAGAATGCTTTCAATTTAGGATGACTCTTCTGTTTCAGTGTGAACTTTCAGAAATACAACAAAAAAAAAACAACACTTTTATACAGATTAATGTCCACTTCCCTAAATGTCCATTTAGGGAAGTGGACATTAATCTGTACAAAAGTCAGTTTATCATAAAATGCTGTCATCTCATTATTTCATTATTTCATTATTTCTCTTTATCTGCGGACAACTTTATCCGGATACTCAGAATAAAATAATTTCGGTATTTTCAAGAGATATCATACATTTGTTGGCGTATAGGCTGGAAGGGAGAGCTTCCCGTGGCGCTGGTGATCTCAGAGGTAAAAAGCGGTAAGAAGCCCGTGTGTTTGTGAACTAAAACGTTTTTGTTACGTCCTGTATTTGTCCTGTCTTGTCGTTGCGAGTGGCGTTGAGGGTGGTGATTCGGCCATAGGGCTAGCACGACTTAATGTGAGTGTAATGACCTCAGGTACGACGTACAAAACCAAACAAACACATAAATTAAAAAGAGTTGCACCACAACAAAATTCACAGTAGGCCCTACTGTTGTTATTCAACGGATTAAAGACAACCTTATCCATGAAATCAGTTATGTGTCTTTCACGAAGTGAACATCCACAGAAGTTCTCTTATTTAGGCAAAAAGCATAAGTCGGCTTACTATTGGACACGACCAGTATCAGCACTTATTGAGCAAAAACATCACTTTCTCTAATGTTAAAAGTGGCCATAAACGCAAATTTCGTTATTTTTCAAATCATCACTTTCTTTAATGTTAGAATTGAACATTAACATGTCAGTATTTTCGTTTAATTTTTCGAAAATATTATTTTCTTAATTGTTAAAAGTAAACATTAACACTATTTTCGTTACTTTCGTTATTTTCGATCTTATTGCAAAATGTAACTTTTCATTATAAAAAGTTGTCATTATCAACGTTTTCGTTATTTTTGCAAAACCGCCACACTGAATTATTTCAACTAAGAAGGCACGCTGGCTGAATGTTGTTGATTCGATATCCGACGGTGAATGCTGTTAACCCAGTTTCCGTGCGTTACATAACATGAATATAGTTTAGAGAAATGTATTCTGTGATAAAGTGTTAACTCAAAAGTAACGAAAAGATTATACATATTACAAAGTTAGTGTCAGATATTCAAAGGAGGCAAGCCTTGAATAAGATTTTTTGTATGTGTCGTCCTATTCCTGGGGTTTGAAAAGCCCTAGTCACAATAACGATAAAATGAGCCGTAATTTCGTCGGAATTGTACATAGTATACCATTCTGCAAGGATCACAGACATTAAGAACGTATTCCAAGGATAATCCAAACGGCAATCATTTACAAACATACAAAAAAGCTTCTAGAACTTTATAAGTTGGTAATTAAGAGAGTCATGGGTAAAGTTTGATTTTCCCTCACGAATGTGGCACGAATTGTGTTTTCGGTTGGTTTGACTTAATTCCGGTTGTCACTGAATAAGTTAAACTGGGGCCGGTTCCACAAAGCATTTTCTGACTTAAGTCAAAATACTATAATTGATATTTTTTCCACTTGCCTTAACTTAGTTTTAAATTTATACCTGTAATTGTGACTTACTTACGTTATA